>CAJJDM010000156.1:1639-248262 GCA_905182975.1 Paramecium primaurelia
CATGTTATAGAATTGAAAAAAATATATGGATTGCTTAATCTTATGCATAATAAGATTATTTAGATTAACAAAATTCCTTTATATTTGAAAATCTTCTTACTATAGCTAAATTGATATTCTTTGGAATTCTTGAAGATAATAAATTATTTTAAGTTTGAAAGGTTTGATGTTTAGTTCATCATTTAACTAAAAAATATTAAAGGATATATTCATAATTATAAATTACTACAGCTTATATTATGCTATTTTGTGTGATTACCTTGTTTAAAAATCTATTTTTCAATTTTTCATATATGTATGAATGATATTATAATATAAATTAATTACTAAAATAGATCATTTAGTTAATGACAATTTGAATCTTTTAAAAAATATTAATTTTCAAAAAGTAAATAAATATTTCATCTTTATTCACTAACAAAAATGTTATACTTTCTATATTCATTTGCTCAATAACCAAAATTTCTTATAAATTTAATTTCTTAAAATTATACTCTTTTACACTGATTTTTAAATACTGATAGTTTTAGATATAATTATAAATATAAATAAATTGATCTTATATTTTCTGGAAATTCACAATTTTTATTATTATTTTTGAAAAAGATGGGCACTTAATTAGATGATCAATTTATGAAAACATTCATATATAATTAAAATATTGCTTCTAAAAGGTTCTCTTGATCTGATCATTTATTTAATTCCAAGAATAGATTTCAAAACTACATGATAAAAAACTATTATCTTTTACTAGATTACAGGAAAGTAATTGTACCAATGTGTAGGCTAATAGTTGTAATTTCATTCTAAATTCAATGCACAAAATCCAATGCCTTAATGTTATAACCCAAGACTGATACCATGAGTAAATCAGATAAATTAAATGAAAGTGAACAACATTGATCTTTTTATTCAATTGAATCATCATAGAAATTCTTATGAGGGGATAAATGTAAATTTCATATAATTTTTCACATTATCAATATAAATCTTAGTTTTTTAAGATTGGATATTTTGATTTTAATTTTTGTATTAAATGATTTATTACGTAATTAAGTTTATTCAAATTATCTATAATTAAATTATGATGTCTAATTATTGCCTTATTTTAGTTTTTTTATAGCTTTTTATCTTTCTCAATTTCTTGTTAATTAAATGTATTCTCCTACCAATTCCAAATTTGAAAGTTGCTCTCTTTCTCTTAAAGTGACTTCTTTTCTTTCCACATATTATTTGCTTTTTTGAAAACACTATGATCAACTTAAATTCAATTAAGCATTTCAACTAAGGATTTCAAAAATATCCATATATATTTCTGAAAATAATAAAAGGATTATTTAGTTTGCAAAGATGTAAGATAAACAAACTACAATTTTTAGAAAATTAAGATCATTATGAAAGCCCATTCTATAAAATTAGTACTGTTAGCGAAGCTATCCTTATGTTTAATCTTGATTAATTAGATAGAAGAATCTAGTTAATCTTAGCTTTTGTTGAAATTTATTAGTTTATATAAAAAATGAATTTTTAACTTTTAAAGATTAATTTAATAGAGCTTGTAGTGAACTTAGTTTATGGAAATATTATTAGAGCTCTTAACATTTTCATATACAACCAAGGATTAACTCCTCTAGAGAATAGAATATTAAGATTCATCCTTGAATTAGAATTATTACCTAATTTTTATTCATTCGTCTATTTTTAAATGAATCATTTCAGCAGTCTTTATAAGATTAATTCATCATTGTTAATTTAAATATTTTCAAATGCAAATTTCAATTACTATTGTGGATGGAATTTTTCTAATAATGAGTTTCATTATCTTCAAGCTCAAAACACAACTAAGTCTATAAAATTATTTGTTAGATGAAAAGTATATATCTTAAATTCTACATTTTTAACTAAATGAACCTTATAATTTCAATTAAATATTTTATTATTTTTATTAGCCTCAGAAAACAAACTTAATACTTAGAGTATTAATATTTAATAATAAATTTAAGATATTATATTGAAAGTCGTAGATTATTTATCAAATATTTGATTTCAGACATAAGTTTGATTTTGATTTATTTTTAAAATGAAAATGATTGCACATATGGATTTATTAAAGTGATTTCTAAGTAAAATTTTTTCTAATTAAACATTATTTTCTTTTAAGCAATAATCGAATAAATATTAAAAGAACTTCATCATATACTATTTTTGAATTGTAATTCAGTTATTGGATACAAATAGAAATAAAACATCAAATGCAAAATTTTTTTCCTAGTGCCAAATAAAAAATTAAGTAATCATAAATATCATCTCATTAAAAAGAATTTATGATTCCTCTACTTATAGGATATTTTTCCCTCTTTTTTAATGGAATCTCTTCAAACCTGAATTATTAATATAATTTAAGTCCTATTTCTATGATGAATATAGCAATTAATTTTTATTGAAAATTAATTGTTTAAATAATCTAATTAATATTTAATCATTTTAATATCAAATATGAATATCTTAAAATAAAATTAAACATAAGAAACACAACAAGAAACAATTTGTAAAATTCACAATTTAGAATTTATTGCAGTGGATTTAGACTTATCAGATAAATCACAGATACAATTCTTTTGTGGTAAATGCTTAGTTGAAAAAATAAATAATAATAAAATGACAACCATATAGTAATCTAAAGAAAGAATTATATAAATTAAGATTTAATAAAAAGAGATTAAAACTAAAGAGACTTAAGCTAGACTCAATTATTATAAAAACATATTAGATCAAATGATGGATTTTAAACAATCTATTATTGATTCTTTGGATAAAATGTAAAAATAAATATAAAAATATATTTGTTCAATTTAAAAAGAAAAATAAGAATTATAAGATTATGATTAACAATCCAATTATTTTGATGACTTAAAGCAATTATCAGAATTATATTCATAAGAATAATAGAAATCATCTAAATTAGATGAAGATACTACCTTCATAAATGAAATGTAAAGACAATTTGAATTATTATTCAATTGTTCTGAATACTTTTCTACTATAGATACTTTTAAGAATACAAAAGAGATAATAAATGATGTTATGGAAAATAACATTATTGAATTAATTCCTTTATAGACAATAAAATATGATTCTGTATAAATTATATAAAGTTATATAGAAAACACCAAGTTTAAGTAGAATTTGTAATATTCACAAAAAGGAAATTATTATGATTAACATGGAATCTTAGAATAAGAAAATTGAGGATAGATTTGTTTGTGTTGATTGTATTTCTGAAAATTCATAAGTTAAATATTCAACTATTGAAAATGTAAATAAATAATGGAAGGAATATAATGAAGAATCTGATAAAATAATAAAAGAGTATAAAAAGGAAAGTAAAGTCAAAAAATAGGATTTGATGAACTAATTGGCTCAAATGAGAAAGAATTATAATAAAAAATTAAATGAAATAAGTGATAAAGTGATTTCTGAATAATTCTTAAGTATAGATAAACAAAAATAACCAAATTAAATAAAGAAAATTTCCATTTAAACATTAGATGATGAATAATTATTGAAAGATTTAAAATAATTGATAGAGAAGGAAAAAGAAAAAGTTTAATTAAATTAAACAGTAACAAATTACAAAAATAAAGATTCAATATTCTCAAAAGAAATTGAATTCCATTTAGAATCTTTAAAATAATATGATCTATAAGATATTTAGTAATCATTAGATATTCTCAAAGGTATCTCAGGTATTAAATTTATGAAATTTTATAGTGGAGAAAAATCTGATTCTGCAGCTATCTGAAATTATATAATAAATGTAAAAAAGCGGTTAAAAGGATGAAAATCATAAAAATTAAAATAACTTTATAAATGAATTTTTAGAGTTTATAGATTAAGCCAAAAAAATATCAATTGTAATTAAATTTATTTGATTAATCTATTTCAAACTATTAATCGCATACTTAAAAAATATAATAGATTTTATAAAATATTGAAGTAAAATCGAATGATGATAAAATAAATAAATCAGAATAGTAGCCAAAATCAAAATAATAAAGTTTACTTAATATTTTGAAAGAATATTAGAATATCTTTGATAATAATAATTAATAATTGTAAAAGTATTGTAACATACAATAAATGGAAAATGATTTAATAAAATTGACAGAAACTATTAGAAATTTAGAAATTGATAGTAATATTATTAAATATTAATAGAAACTAATGAAATTAATTTATTATAAAAGTCATTTGACTAACAACTCATTCAACTAAATGATAAGCTAGAATTAAAGTAAAAAGAATATAAAAATGTCAAAGAATAATATGATCAAGCAACTTAAGAAAATATAAATTTGAAAAATTAATATGAATAGGATAAAAGACTATTAATTACAAAATCAGAAGATGAATGTATTTGATTCTCAGATTATCTATAGAAAAAAAATTAAAACAAGATTTTAACCAAAAATTAAATTAAAAAGATTCACAAATTCAAGAAGCATTAAGAAAATTTGATTAAATTAATAAAGATAATTTAGAATAAGAGAAAATAAAGAAAATGGAATTAGAAAAAGTATTCGATTTATTTATTATTTTTAGATTCAATAGTATAATAAATCATTAACTTTTTCAAATACTAATAAACATAATTATTGTTCAGTAAGTGAAGGGGGTAAACTTGTTGCTGAAGTTGGAAATGATCATTGGTGTTTTTGTGTTTGTGAATAAGCCATTCCAAAAACTGGGAAGATACAATATGCATTTTAAATAATTTGTGAATAATAACTATTTGTTGGAATTGGATTTAGAGATATAATGAAGTAAAAGAATTTTTACGATTGTTATAATGTTGGGTATGGGTATATAAATAATGTATGATAGAACATATTTAATATAAGAGAATGGTTATACATACTCTCATCATAACAAAGATATACATGGTAAAGAATTATCATTTAAATTTAAAAATAATGATATAATAATAATCGAAGTAAGTATTGAAGATAAATATATTAAATGGACTAGATAGAATAATCCACAATTATCATTTGTTGTAAATATGAAAATGATTATTAGTAGTTGGGAATAGATACATCTTAAGAATTATATCCATGTGTGGGTCTATATAAACAAGCTAAAATAAAAATATTAGACTGTTCATTAGTTTGATGAAAAAGAAGAATATTAAATAATTTTATAAATAATGAATATTATTTTAATTTATTAAATATCATAATAAACTGTGATTGCAGTTTTGATAATTCTTAAAAGAAGCATTGAAATGTTATTTAGATTCTAATTTTGATTCTATATAAAATCGTTGAATTATTTATTATAATCGAAGATAAATTAAATTAATTTGTATATCTAAAAAAAATTTTACGATTTATTGATAAAAAATATCAAAACTAAGATTAATAAATTAAATAAGTAATAGTAGTATATATATAGAGAAGATAATGTAAATAAAATTAAAGAAAACTAGAGGAAAAAATAGGATTGGAAATTGGATTGAATTAAATCATAACATTTATAGGTATATTGCTTAAATATTAATTGGAGATTATCTGAAAAGTTTATGTTAAGAATCTCAGGTTAAGTAATTTATTCAATAAGAAAATAAATCTAAAATTATTGAATTATAATAAAGGATGGATGATTTAAAAACTAAAATGGATTAATAAAAATGTGAAAACTATTTCAAGTATTTTTTTTATTCTAACTATCAGCATTTGTTAAGTAGTATACATTGGTTCATATTAAAATTTTATAAAGTAAATAAATATCAAATTGCTTCTTTTATGAAAGGTCTTGAGATAAAAAATTCTCAGGCGTTTTATTAGATTAACATAAATTAAGTACTTCAATAATTTATGAGAAAAGTAAAGATAAATTAATCAAAGTTTAGAAGAAAGCATAATAATTAGGTGTTGAAAAAAATAATAATATAATATTTCACGTTGTTGATGCTAAAAAATTTGATAATCCTTCTTGATAAAATTATATATTATCATTTTAGAATTTTCTCATAAAGGATATAAAATTTTTCAAATCTGACATTTCAAACTGTTGTTTTATGCAATTATCTCTAATTGTAAATCAGTGGTTTCTATTTTGGAATTTTATGAATCCAAACTCTAGATGATTATGATTAATCAAAACATTTAAAAATCAAGTGTTAATAATGCTTGAGTGAAACTATTCAATATATTAATACTTAATTAATAAAAGCTAGAATATTCTAATTAAATGATACATTCTTTAAATGTTTATAATCATATATCACAAATATAAATTTCTCTAACCATCATAATTATCTCCAACTAAATTTGCTTGTGATATTTTGCAATAAAATAATTTATGCTTACTTCCAATAATTCTATATTTTTTCTTTTCTGAATCCAAAACTTTAGTCTTCTAAAGTATTATCCGCCTAATCTTCTAAAAAATTGTCTTTCCTGATTACTGTCTATCTATCAAATTGGTTTAAATTAGATTTTTATATCTCAAACCATTATAGATGATATGTCTAGTCTAAATTAATAGATCCTAATGAATATCTATATTTGAATAAAAATAAATAAATAGACATGTTTACATACATGAGTTTGGCGTATTCCCTAATCTGATACCACTAAGGATTAAAGTTCCCGATGATTTTAAAATTATAGGCTCACATCACCTTATGAGATATAAGAATAATATNTAGTATATATATAGAGAAGATAATGTAAATAAAATTAAAGAAAACTAGAGGAAAAAATAGGATTGGAAATTGGATTGAATTAAATCATAACATTTATAGGTATATTGCTTAAATATTAATTGGAGATTATCTGAAAAGTTTATGTTAAGAATCTCAGGTTAAGTAATTTATTCAATAAGAAAATAAATCTAAAATTATTGAATTATAATAAAGGATGGATGATTTAAAAACTAAAATGGATTAATAAAAATGTGAAAACTATTTCAAGTATTTTTTTTATTCTAACTATCAGCATTTGTTAAGTAGTATACATTGGTTCATATTAAAATTTTATAAAGTAAATAAATATCAAATTGCTTCTTTTATGAAAGGTCTTGAGATAAAAAATTCTCAGGCGTTTTATTAGATTAACATAAATTAAGTACTTCAATAATTTATGAGAAAAGTAAAGATAAATTAATCAAAGTTTAGAAGAAAGCATAATAATTAGGTGTTGAAAAAAATAATAATATAATATTTCACGTTGTTGATGCTAAAAAATTTGATAATCCTTCTTGATAAAATTATATATTATCATTTTAGAATTTTCTCATAAAGGATATAAAATTTTTCAAATCTGACATTTCAAACTGTTGTTTTATGCAATTATCTCTAATTGTAAATCAGTGGTTTCTATTTTGGAATTTTATGAATCCAAACTCTAGATGATTATGATTAATCAAAACATTTAAAAATCAAGTGTTAATAATGCTTGAGTGAAACTATTCAATATATTAATACTTAATTAATAAAAGCTAGAATATTCTAATTAAATGATACATTCTTTAAATGTTTATAATCATATATCACAAATATAAATTTCTCTAACCATCATAATTATCTCCAACTAAATTTGCTTGTGATATTTTGCAATAAAATAATTTATGCTTACTTCCAATAATTCTATATTTTTTCTTTTCTGAATCCAAAACTTTAGTCTTCTAAAGTATTATCCGCCTAATCTTCTAAAAAATTGTCTTTCCTGATTACTGTCTATCTATCAAATTGGTTTAAATTAGATTTTTATATCTCAAACCATTATAGATGATATGTCTAGTCTAAATTAATAGATCCTAATGAATATCTATATTTGAATAAAAATAAATAAATAGACATGTTTACATACATGAGTTTGGCGTATTCCCTAATCTGATACCACTAAGGATTAAAGTTCCCGATGATTTTAAAATTATAGGCTCACATCACCTTATGAGATATAAGAATAATATTCTTCTGCTTAGCCTATACAGCAATTAACTAATCTATTTAACGGAAGCTGACTAAGCAGGATTTTAATACAAAATCCTTGCTCGGGGAGGCTGGATAGATGAGTTTATGAAAAATAAAAGCTTAAGAAGAAAAAGCTTTCGAAAAAAAAAACTATTTGGATTTCAAATATCGAATAGAAAATGTCTAGCCAAGAAATTAAATATCAAAGAAAAAATAATGTTAAATTATATCACAATCATTTTATACTCATTAGAAAAGGGAAGAAGCATAAGGAGTAGCCTCTCCGTAGCTTATCCTATCACCTTATCTAAGAAAAAGGTAATTAATGAATAATGAATAAGAACGAAAGTAAATTTTGTTACAAGCATAGGATGAGATTTTAAGTTCAAATGAATAGTCACTAAATGAGAGACTCTATATTTTAAATACGGAATTACTTTTTTTTTAAACAAATAAAGTTTTATTGATACCTCTAATAAAGACAGTAAAAATGAATGCAAGAACCTAGTAAGCTAATATAGATAGAGTTTAATATAGAACCATATAAAATTAAAATGAATCATTCTAATGATTAATGAAGGAAATCTATGAGAGATTAAAGAAGTGAATAATAAATTGAGAAGTTATACTTTTTATACTTGTAGGTAAAACCAATAGAATTAGAACTTAAACATAAATAAGTCTAAGAGAGTTTGAGAGAAGCTTTTTCATAAAAGCTAATAATTTATTATCTTCTCCCTAATCATCCCAATGATGGATTTAAGTCCCAAATACCTTAATGAAAGAAGAATGTTAAATGCGTTAATGATTAACTGGTGTAATTATTAGCCCTTTGACCAAGACTTGTTAAGTGTTTTCAGGAGTTATCTACTATTCTATATTAATATCTTGGATGAGTAATCTAATCCAACTAAAAAAGTTCAAATAGTATTAAGACACAAGAATTCCATCATAAATAATATATCTATTATTTTAATTATAAATAAAATTGTAAAATACTTACATTGCTCAGGATTAATTGGAAAATACTTTGCGGAATAATTAATTAGTTATAAGTTGATGAAGGCTAGTTAATCAAAAAAATTTTGAATTTTAATAAAATAAATAAAAGCTTAAAAATAAATTATCTTTGTTTCAGCCATCAGAAGAAAGGAGTTCTCTATTCTAGACTCTTGATTTAATGATCCCTTGATCCACTCAAAAATTCTATTATAAGCAATTTGCCTTTGAGGTTCGACATGAGCAACAGAGGAAGATCAACTTGAAATCTTTATTTGGCTTTAATCTCCGTTGTTGAGTGAGACATTATTTCTTTCTCTACATAGTTCAAATAAGAGGGAAAGTATGTAAGGAAAAGAAGACAGTCAACTAGGGGTAGAGGAGAAAGATAGGCATTATTGATTATTGAAATGTTTTTTGGTGTCTATTTAATAAGAGATGGAGCTCAGCCATGGAACTGGAATATTTCCTTCAGGTTAGCCGGGTGAGGATTAAAAATGAAATTTTGAGATTTTGAAGATTATGTAAAAATTACCAAAAAAAATCATTAATTAAAATTGTATAATTTAGAATTTTTTCTCTTTTTCCTACTTTTCAGAAAAAATAATATCATCATGACATCCAGAAAAAGCCTGCTATAGCCAATAAATGTTTTTTCTTTTTTTGATACAATGTCTGACAGTGATATATTTGATGTAAATAGCATGATAGGGACGTAGTTCTCCCTCTCTTCAAAAACTAGCAAATCTCCAATTTTAGTGATTATTACCTTTATATATTTAATTTAATTAAAAATTCTTAATACTATGTTTATTGTTATCACATGCCACAAATTCATTTTTTTTAATCAATTCAATTTCTTTCTAATTTATTCTTTTTTCAAGTTACACATTAAAAAATACTCTTTGGGAACAAAATCTGAATAAAATATTCTAAAAACTATTGAATTTATCATCATAAATAAGCAAATTAATTTATAGTGTTCAATATATATGTTTTTACTTAAATTGAAATCAAAAATAAATTTAGATTTGTAATGGAAATCCAAATAACTAAATTTTTAATTAGTTTTCGCCATTTTACATGAAAAATTAATGAATTGTATTATCATTAAGAATTAAAGAAGGCTAGGTAGTGAAAAAGTAAAATTAGCCACTCCTCTTAAATAAAGCTTATCCATAATATTTATGATTAATAGTTTTAAGCATTCAGTTTCTAGTTCTTTGGAAAAAGTTCATAAGAATTGTTTCTTCTAATATTTATAATGATATAACTAAATATTTTTGAGATTGCCAAATGGATAATTTCAGAAAAATTAAAAGAAATGTAATGAGTGATTGAGGTGTATAAATATTAAATATAATGTAAATATATTTTCAATCAGTATATTAATAAATACTCATTTTTTTTTTAAAGCGTTTAAACATTCATCTAAATATTTTATTTAGATAATACCTTTTCTGTCTTTAGTCCATTAATTATTTGGAATGATCTTTAAAGCTTTTTCATAAAATATTAATGCTTCTTAATATTAATTCTAATCTTGTAAACAAGCACCTATAAATTAATAAGAAACTTTTACCTTTTGTCCATAATGAATCTAAGTGATTTGGATTGATTTAAAGAGATTACTCAACCACTTGCATAGATTATTTAAACATTTTCAATAATCTTAATGAGTTACCTTCAAATATAAAAAATTAGTACTTTTAGTACATAATGAAAGACAATCTTTTGGATCTATTTACAATGCTTTATCTGCCCAAATGATAGCTTCACTGTATTAATCAATCATCCTTAAACTCTACGCTAACACATTAAATAATCATCATACCTTTACATTATAATGAATAACAATGTTTTGGATCAACTTACAATGCTTTATCAGCCAAAATGATTGCTTCATTGTATTAACCAAGCATCTTTAAACACTCAGCTAACACATTAAATAATAACCATACCTTTACACCATAACGAAAGAGAATGTTTTGGATTAAAAATTAATGATTAATCTAATATTTTAATTGCTTCTTTATAATTATCATCATCCTAATATAGTTTATAACCTAATTTAATAGATTTATTACCTATTTTAAATAATTCTTCTGATTTATTAATATCTAAATTAGATATTTGATAATAATTTAATTCAGATAATTTTAGATCAAATAATAATTTTTCAATTGAATTTTGGAAATCTTAAATAGATTATTTGATCAATATTAAGTTTGTTTATTCAAACGATTTGAATCCAATACTTTCAGCAAAGAAAGAATCCATTTATTTAGAATCTAAGTTAAAAACTTATTGTTCAGATTTCTGGTATTTTGATCTAATTCCTCCAATCAGTAAATAGAATTATTAATAAGCGATATCCATTTATTTATTTAAATTTGAAATTAAGTCTTCACATTGTTTATCAATATTTTAAATATGGTCAAACATAAATGATAAATCTTATTAATGTTAAAGATGAGTAACATGATTTCCATTTTATATACATTAAATGCATTATAATCTATTTGCTTTACAAGATTCATTAAAACATACTAATTTTACATCATTGACATGGTCTGAATTTGGACATTTGATAATAGCATCATTTATTTTATTCATAATTAATATTAATATTAAATCTTTTTCTAATTCTATTAAAAATATTAGATAAACTCATTATTATTAAATGATATATTTCTATTACTACCTAATAATTTTAATTAAAATATATATCTAATTTATATTATAAAAATTTGGAATCCTAGATTGTAATAACAATAGGTCTATTTGGAAATTACCTCTTGATTATTGAATCTATTTTTTTTAGTTTCCATTCTAATAACATTAATTTTAAGGATTGGCAAAATAAATGTGATTCGCTTAAAATTTTATATAATATTCCATGATGGCTGATAATCAATTTAAGACTTTATTTGCAATGCATTGTAAAATATGATTTTTAAGGGCATATTTAAAACTTATCAATACTATATAAGGTCTTAAGTTAATTTTGAATAAATTTCAAAAAAATATAAAAATTGACTTGTACAAATATTGCTTTTGAATAATTAAATTCAGTTTTGTCATCTATAACTAAAAGACTACTAATCTCCTTTCAAACTGAAGGTTAAGTGCATTTTTAGAATTTTTAAGTTCGTTAATCTTTGACATCAATAAATCTATAGAGTTATTTAAAAAGATGAGGTATTTAAGACGGTTTAAGCAATTATCATCAAGTATATTTATGGTTTCTAAAAATGTTAAATTTTACCTAATATTATCTATGAACTAGGATTTATTTTAAATAATCCAAATCAAATTATTAAGTTTTAGAAGCAACAAATATTTAACAGGTGGAATTATTAGTAAACTTATCTTCTTTGAGAAATACCAATAACAGAATTAATTATCTGTGGATGATAGATCATAAGAGATATAATATTTAAAAGGAACAATTCCATCAAGGTTGATTAATTATTTATTAAATTTTTCGACAAAAATTAAAAAAATTTACCAAAGAGAGGCTAAAACATAATTTAATAAACAATTAATATCAAATTATTACTTCATTTACTATTTGCTAGTTATAAAATTATCCAATTAAGTACTCACATATTAATATCAAATTTACACATAAATTAAAACCATTAAATAAGTTTATCTATCTTTTTCTTTTGAATATCAAATAGGGTTTTAAAGATTTTTAACATTTTAATAATTCAAATACTTTAATTTAAGAAAATAGGGTTTGAATAATCTAAATTTTTGAAAAAAACCTTCTCCTAAATTTTCATTTGTATCAGAATATTAGACTAATTGTTTTTTGCTTTCAATATCATCCGTTTCTTGATTGATGAAAAAGTTATTTGTATTCAATACCATATTTATCCAAAAAAATTGTATTACAAAATCATATCAAAATGAGTTTTAATCACTAATCCTGAAATTTACTTAGTCAGTCGATAGATCATCTAAATAATTGATAAATTAATTTGTATTTAACAACCTAAAACTTATGATATTAAATACGTATGGAGAAATTATATTTATCAGTTAGTGATTACTAGTTGTAGTATGTGAATTGAAATATTACTTTAAATATAAAATACTACTTCAATTAGATTAAGATAATCATAAAAATAACAAAATAGAAGTATTTTTTAGAATTATAATTTGATTAATAAATTATGATATTAAATTTTCAAGGATTCAATTAATTTTTACATAATTCTAATTTAGCCTCTATAAATTACTTAATAAATCTAAAATTTAAGATTAATTAGGCTTAATTTAATCTGCCTTAACTAGAAATGAATTTGCTTTTTCATAATGACCAAGGGCATATGCACATTAAGCTAAAATAATAAAAAATTGTACCTTTACCATATAAAGATAATATATGTTCTGGGTCTATGATTAATGCTTTATCAAAAAACTCAAATGCCTATTCAAATTAATTCATTATTTGTAAACAGTCACCTTTAAAATTAATTATATTTACCTCTTCCCCATAAAGATTAGACATCTTGAGGGTTAATGTTCAGTGCTTCATCATACTGTTTTAGAGCTTAGTTAAAGTACTTCATCATTTTTAAGCATTCACCTTTCATTTATCTAATTTAATTTACCTTTTCCCCATAAAGAGAGCCCATGTGATGGATTGATACTCAATGCTCTATCATACCATTCGATAGCTTATTCAAATCGATACATCATTTTTAGGCAATCACCTTTTTAATTGAAAATAGAAACTACCTCTCCCCCATATTGTTAATAAATGCTTCTAGTTGATGATTAAGCTTTTATCATAAAATTTAAGAGCTAATTCATACTGATTCATCATTTTTAAACATTCACCTTTGATTAATTCTTATAAATTTACTTTTCCCATATAAAGAATCAGTATGTTATGGATTGATGACCAATAATTTGTCATACCATTCAAGCGCCTCTTCGAATCGATTCATCATCTTTAAACAATCACCTATGATTTATTAAGTTATGCTTACCTATTCCCAATAGAGATAAATTATGTATTGGGTTAATTTTAAGTGCTTTATGAAACCATGGAAGTGCTTATTCATATTCATTCTTTATTTTTAGACAATCGCCTATGATTTTTTGAATAATATTTACCAGTTCCCCATAAAGACAAAACATCTTACTGATCGATGGTTAATGCTTTATCATACCATTTAAGTGCCTCTTCAGTTTGATTCATCATCTTTAAACATTCACCTTATTTAATAGAATTTATTTACTCTTGCCCCATAAAGACAATAAATGTTTTGGATTAATATTTAATGCTTTTTCATAATACTCAAGTCCTTATTTCAATTTATTGCTCATTTTTAGACAATCACCTAATGGAATATGAATTATATATACCTGTTCCCCATAATGATGGTATATGTTATGGATTGATGCTCAATACTTTTTAATACAACTCAAGTGACTATTCGTATTTATTCATCATTTTTAAGCATTCACCTTTAATTAATAAAACAGAATTTACTTTTCCCACACAATGCATCAACATATTATGGATTAATTGTTAATGCTTTTTCATAGCATTCAATTGCCTAGTCAAATTAACTCATTTCTGCTAAGCATCCTCCTTTTTTTATTAGAATAAATATACCTTTACCGTATAAAGATAAGATATGTTAAGGATTAATCAATAATACTTAATCATACTATTTGATTGCCTACATATATTGTTTCATCATTTTTAAGCAATCACCTTGAATTAATAGAATTAAATTTACTTTTAGCCCACAAAGATAATAAATGTTAAGGTCTGATGTTCAAAGCTTTCTCAAAATATTAAATTGCTTCATAATAATTATTCATCATATATAATTATAATCCTTAGATTTATTATTATTATTATACCTTGTCCATAAAATCCTAAGCAAGTTTATTTAAGATTTAATGAATAATTCAAATTAATTACTGCATCATTGGTCTTTCCTTAATACAATAGACAAATTCCTTATAATTATTTAGTATAATAATACCTTTTCCTGCAAATGCCTCAGCATGGTCAGCATCTATATTTAAAACTTTATTATAATCATCAATTGCTTCTTCATATCTTTCGAGTTAAGTTAGGCAATCTCCTAAATAAAAATGAGCTTATATTTTACCTTAAGAAAAGAAATACTCTTTTTTGGATGAGTCTATCTCAATAGCTTTAGAATAATATTACAAGGCCTCTTTATATTAAAAAGTATCTCTTAAGCATTCACCTTTAGAAATAAAAACAAATAAAACCTATCTAGTACTAAATAGCTGAATTATTTTAATTTATAAAAATGATTTTTCCATAATTCTATAAAGCTTGAGAATAAAATTTTTATTCTCTTAAGATGTCACCTAAATTATCAAAAATCAAATACCTATTTTCCATAATGATGACTCATGTTTTGGATTAATTTTTAGTATATCTTTGTATATTTGTAATGCATTTTCAAACTTATTCAACATAAATAGTCAACTATTCTAAAATATTTGTATTAATTATTTTTCTAAATTTGTCAAATAAAATAGAGGATTCTAGCATTTATTACCATTAGTTAGGTTTAAGATCATCAAGTTTATCTTCAAATGCACAGAACTTGTATAATAAACCAGATATAAATTTATCAATAGATTAAAATATTGATTAGAATTTACATTTATATCCTGATATAATGCCCTTTGTATGTGTTGATTTTTCAATTAAAAATGATTTCAATTCAAGAATGCTATGAACATCTTCATCGAAATGTTAAATATTTTTCTTCTATTTTTAACATTTTACACAAAAAGTTCTATTCTCTAAGCACTCATTTGATTTACACCAGAAAAGAATATTTTCTTGAGAGTGATCCTGACATTTAAGATCAAGCATTTATTGTTTAATGTTTATATTAATTATTGAAGATTTTAATATGACAAATTAATAATAGAAAAGGCTCATAAATATTATCACATTAGCAGAAGAATAATGAAAAATAATTATTAGTATTTTTGAAAATGATCATTTAAGAAAGAGTATTTTTTAAAAATAATTATAATAATAATCACTTGATTAAATATCCATCTGGTTAATATAGTAATTAAAAAAAAAAATTAAATATATAATATTTTTCAAGCACATCCTCATTCATTTATGAAATTATATAACAATAGTAAATTAATTTTGAATATTTTTTGTCAATTCAATATTTTTAAACTATTATTTAGTGGAAAATATTATAAGATGGAATTACTTTGCATTATTATCCATTCATTGAGATTATTAATTTATTAATAAAGATGGAAATTATGGAATTTAAAATCTCAAAAATCCATAAGTAGAATTCCTCATGTAGAAAATTTAAACTTAAAAATGAAATTTTAGATTTTATTGAGAAATAAACTTCATTCCGAATAATTGATTTTTAAATATTTTTATCAAAATAACTCATTAAAATCATTAATAATTATAATAATTAAAAGTAAATATAAAATTTCATTTATAATAATTTTTAATTTATTATATAAATTAAATTTGATAAGATGAGAACAAATATAAATTAATATTACTTTTAATAAATTAATTATTATATCATATATAAAATAAATTTTAGATGATACATCTTAGTCAATATAATAAATATTCATTATAAATTTAATGAAAAAGTTACTTTTTTCAATTAATATAATCCTTTTTTTATAATTAATTCTAAAATAAAGAAATTAAATGTTTAATGTTTTTAGATACAAACATAATATTTTTTGCATACAAGAGCAGAGTTTTTTAAATAAATAGAAAATTAAGAGTAGGCGCTTCTAGAGAAGACCCTTATAATATTTTTGTATATTATTAAAGATTTGTATTTCAGAATCAAGTTAAATAGCACTTCTATATTCTAAAATCATAATAATTAATTAGGTTCTTATAAACTTTAATAGGGTATTTATATTAGATCCTAATTATGTTATTGTTTATAACTATAGAGATAATCAATATATTATTTTGAAGAGGAAATCATATTGAAAATAATTACCATTAGGCACATTTAATTTATGATAAAGCCATTGAATTTGAATCTAATGATTCTAAAACATATATAAATGTTTAAATCATTATAATGAATAGTAGGGCTTTTATAATAAAATATCAGAAACACAGACAGGAAACTTATAAATTACAACAATCAACTCAAATGTAAACCTTATCATCCTTATAAATATAATAGCAAAGGAAACAGAGAGAATAGGATGTAAAATTGAGGCTCTTAAAAATTATTGCAAAGCTAATGAATTAGATTTTTTAATTAAGAATTAAAGAGATTATTTTCTTTTTAGGTTCTTATAGCAGTTTTGCATTAAGGCTTAGGAAATTAGGATAAAGGCATCATAAAAAAGCCATTTAATCAGATACTAAAAATAATAAGAAGGTAGTTAAAGTGTTAAATTAAATAGAATTGTTTTATTAAAATTTTAATTATAATTTATAGAAGGAATTCTTTTATAAAAAATAATTAATATGACTAAGCCATTTAAGATTATCGTCAAACTCATAAATTATAAACAAACAGTTCCTTTAAAAATTCAACTTGAATGAAAGAACTTAACATTCTNCATCCTCATTCATTTATGAAATTATATAACAATAGTAAATTAATTTTGAATATTTTTTGTCAATTCAATATTTTTAAACTATTATTTAGTGGAAAATATTATAAGATGGAATTACTTTGCATTATTATCCATTCATTGAGATTATTAATTTATTAATAAAGATGGAAATTATGGAATTTAAAATCTCAAAAATCCATAAGTAGAATTCCTCATGTAGAAAATTTAAACTTAAAAATGAAATTTTAGATTTTATTGAGAAATAAACTTCATTCCGAATAATTGATTTTTAAATATTTTTATCAAAATAACTCATTAAAATCATTAATAATTATAATAATTAAAAGTAAATATAAAATTTCATTTATAATAATTTTTAATTTATTATATAAATTAAATTTGATAAGATGAGAACAAATATAAATTAATATTACTTTTAATAAATTAATTATTATATCATATATAAAATAAATTTTAGATGATACATCTTAGTCAATATAATAAATATTCATTATAAATTTAATGAAAAAGTTACTTTTTTCAATTAATATAATCCTTTTTTTATAATTAATTCTAAAATAAAGAAATTAAATGTTTAATGTTTTTAGATACAAACATAATATTTTTTGCATACAAGAGCAGAGTTTTTTAAATAAATAGAAAATTAAGAGTAGGCGCTTCTAGAGAAGACCCTTATAATATTTTTGTATATTATTAAAGATTTGTATTTCAGAATCAAGTTAAATAGCACTTCTATATTCTAAAATCATAATAATTAATTAGGTTCTTATAAACTTTAATAGGGTATTTATATTAGATCCTAATTATGTTATTGTTTATAACTATAGAGATAATCAATATATTATTTTGAAGAGGAAATCATATTGAAAATAATTACCATTAGGCACATTTAATTTATGATAAAGCCATTGAATTTGAATCTAATGATTCTAAAACATATATAAATGTTTAAATCATTATAATGAATAGTAGGGCTTTTATAATAAAATATCAGAAACACAGACAGGAAACTTATAAATTACAACAATCAACTCAAATGTAAACCTTATCATCCTTATAAATATAATAGCAAAGGAAACAGAGAGAATAGGATGTAAAATTGAGGCTCTTAAAAATTATTGCAAAGCTAATGAATTAGATTTTTTAATTAAGAATTAAAGAGATTATTTTCTTTTTAGGTTCTTATAGCAGTTTTGCATTAAGGCTTAGGAAATTAGGATAAAGGCATCATAAAAAAGCCATTTAATCAGATACTAAAAATAATAAGAAGGTAGTTAAAGTGTTAAATTAAATAGAATTGTTTTATTAAAATTTTAATTATAATTTATAGAAGGAATTCTTTTATAAAAAATAATTAATATGACTAAGCCATTTAAGATTATCGTCAAACTCATAAATTATAAACAAACAGTTCCTTTAAAAATTCAACTTGAATGAAAGAACTTAACATTCTAATTGATAAAATAACAGATTTAATAAGCCTAAAGAAATTTAGATTCTTTATTATTGAATTCATAAAAAATGATTTGATATTCTTTAAATTTAATCCTTAATTTATTCCTCTATCAAATTTTATTATTTTAATTATAACAAAATCAATTCTATGTTTTTTTTGATTATTTAATTTTACTCTTTTCAGACTCAAATAAATAATTATCGGATGAATAATAGAGTATATAGAATTAAAATTTTATTATTTATTAATTATAATCTATTTGATTTTCATCTATAATGAAACACATTTTCATACTGGAATATGAATAAAATCAAAAATACTAATTGTAAAGGATGGTGGATCAACCATGATATATTACTTCTCTCAAATTTAGTTCCCTACTACTTGTCTTTATAATTAATTATAGAATTTTCCAATTAATTTATTGCCTTAATCTATTTGATTTATGCATAGTATTTTCAATTCTTAATTACCTAAGAAATATGTAATGAATATAATTACAATTAAAATTTATTATTTTTTCATCATTTTTAGTTTTGGAAATNAAGAGTAGGCGCTTCTAGAGAAGACCCTTATAATATTTTTGTATATTATTAAAGATTTGTATTTCAGAATCAAGTTAAATAGCACTTCTATATTCTAAAATCATAATAATTAATTAGGTTCTTATAAACTTTAATAGGGTATTTATATTAGATCCTAATTATGTTATTGTTTATAACTATAGAGATAATCAATATATTATTTTGAAGAGGAAATCATATTGAAAATAATTACCATTAGGCACATTTAATTTATGATAAAGCCATTGAATTTGAATCTAATGATTCTAAAACATATATAAATGTTTAAATCATTATAATGAATAGTAGGGCTTTTATAATAAAATATCAGAAACACAGACAGGAAACTTATAAATTACAACAATCAACTCAAATGTAAACCTTATCATCCTTATAAATATAATAGCAAAGGAAACAGAGAGAATAGGATGTAAAATTGAGGCTCTTAAAAATTATTGCAAAGCTAATGAATTAGATTTTTTAATTAAGAATTAAAGAGATTATTTTCTTTTTAGGTTCTTATAGCAGTTTTGCATTAAGGCTTAGGAAATTAGGATAAAGGCATCATAAAAAAGCCATTTAATCAGATACTAAAAATAATAAGAAGGTAGTTAAAGTGTTAAATTAAATAGAATTGTTTTATTAAAATTTTAATTATAATTTATAGAAGGAATTCTTTTATAAAAAATAATTAATATGACTAAGCCATTTAAGATTATCGTCAAACTCATAAATTATAAACAAACAGTTCCTTTAAAAATTCAACTTGAATGAAAGAACTTAACATTCTAATTGATAAAATAACAGATTTAATAAGCCTAAAGAAATTTAGATTCTTTATTATTATAATACAAAAATAAATTCATTTTTTTTGGATTACAAATATTAAATTTTTTTTAATAGATGTATAAAACAAAATTCTAATATTTTTGATTCTATCATTTTTATGATATTGAATTCATAAAAAATGATTTGATATTCTTTAAATTTAATCCTTAATTTATTCCTCTATCAAATTTTATTATTTTAATTATAACAAAATCAATTCTATGTTTTTTTTGATTATTTAATTTTACTCTTTTCAGACTCAAATAAATAATTATCGGATGAATAATAGAGTATATAGAATTAAAATTTTATTATTTATTAATTATAATCTATTTGATTTTCATCTATAATGAAACACATTTTCATACTGGAATATGAATAAAATCAAAAATACTAATTGTAAAGGATGGTGGATCAACCATGATATATTACTTCTCTCAAATTTAGTTCCCTACTACTTGTCTTTATAATTAATTATAGAATTTTCCAATTAATTTATTGCCTTAATCTATTTGATTTATGCATAGTATTTTCAATTCTTAATTACCTAAGAAATATGTAATGAATATAATTACAATTAAAATTTATTATTTTTTCATCATTTTTAGTTTTGGAAATAATTGATTTACCTATTGATTTAATAATCCAATTATAATTTTCTATTATTGCTTTCTTTCTATTTTTGAATCAAATAATATCCACAAAAATATCTAATTAATCATATACATTACATAAATCTATATTATGATTTAAAAGATGAAGGTTATTAATTCCTTGAAACAACTATTACTATTCCAATTAGAGTAGAATTATACTGAATTGAATAGTTATTGATTAAATACATTAATTAAATGAGTGAATAAATTTTAGAGTAAGTATTAGAACAAAGATTAGGATTTGGAAAGCATTATTGGAGATAATTCTTTATCATAAGTTTCATTGACTTCCTTGATGGTGCTGAGTTTCTATATTTAGCTTTATTAACTCCGGCATTAAAATAGGAATGGAATTTGTCAATATTAGAACTTTCAATTTTTGGATCATCATTTACTTTTGGGTTAACAATAGGTTCAATAATTTGTGGATTCTTAGCAGATAAAATGGGAAGGAAGAGTATTTTAATAATAGCAACAGTTTTTCAAGTATTTTATTTTTATTATAAAGGCTGCAGTCGTTTTTCTTACAGTATTTTGTTAAAACATAATTTAAATGAGCCTGCTTAGACTTATATATGGGACTGTAATTGGTATGAATCTTGCGATTAGTTCAATATTAATGATTGAAGTTACTCCAAAGCTTCATAGAGGAAAAATTATAGTGGCTCTTTAAGTACTAATATTGTTGGGAAGATGTTGGATAATGATATTAGGATATATTTTTATGGAAAGTATTTCTATTGGTAACTGGAGAGCCATCTCTTTATGTAATTGTATACCATGTTTGCTTTGTCTAATTGGAACAATTTTTTGGATTTAAGAATCTCCAAGATTTTTGATTTTAAATGAAGAAATTCAAAAAGGAATAGATAATCTAAATTATATTGGATAATTTAATAATTCAGAATATTAGATGTTAACTGATGATGAAATTTAGAGTATAAAAGAATGGGCATAAATGTAAAAATTGCATCATTAATAATAATAATAATAATAAAATAATTCTATTAAATAACTTTTTAATTAAGAAAATTTAACAATTACATGGAGGAACTATTTGATAAATTTTTTGTTTATGTTTGCAATGATGGCTATCTTTAATATTTTACCATTTATTTTGGATGATGAAAACAAATCATTGTTACATTTATATATTGTAGATATAGGTGAAATCCCAGCTTTATTTGTTATGTTATATAGTATAGATAAATTTGGTAGATTACCTACTTTATTATTTTCTACAACTGTGCTCATTTTAATCCTTTTTTCTATTTGGTATTGGAAATTGTATGTAATCATTATTGGACTCACCATCTTTAAATTTTGCTGCAAGATAAATTGTGGAACATTAAGTGTTTTATTTGCTGAATCCTATCATACATTATATAGATCCTTAGGACTTGGAACAACAAATGCAATGGGAGGATTAGCAGGATCTCTGGCACCATTTTTGATCTTTCCAATCTATTTCTATAATTATTATTTGCCATTTTTAATTTGTAGTGTGATTAGTTTAATCACACTAGTATTATTAATGTTTTATCCTATTGACTTAACCAAAAAGGCATTAGATTAGCTAAAACAAAAATGATTATAAATTATATTTTATATTCAATAAATGAACATGAATTTAATTTATAATGTAAGTATTTCTTTTTATTGTTTGGACATCTTTTGTTAATCAAATTTGATTTTTGTTATCAGTGTTTCATCATAGGAAGGTCAAGATAATTCAATATGGAAATGTCTCTATTGCAATAAAATAGAATAATAAGTAAATTCACGAGGGGATAAAAAATTATTAAAAATTTGTTTTTGATGATAGATATGATTTTCAATTATTCTAAAAGCAAAGAAGTAATTGTTATAAGCAAAGAAGTAATGGTTTTGAATGAAAAGAATTAAATAAATGAACTAATATATGTTTTATAGATTTCCTTTAATTCCCTTTAAAGGTAATTGAATCATGGTTTAGATTTGTCATACTTAGCATAACATTCAATCTAGAATATTATTAACCATAGAGATTAAGAAAAAAATAATATAAAGCAATGATCCTAAAACAGTTAAGATAGAGAATAATTAAATTTAGATAAAGAGCTTAACTATATACTTATAACAGTTAAGTATTTACTTCCATAAAAATATCAGGAAGACAGACATATGATGAAAAAATATATTATTGATAATTTTTGCATTTAAATTTGGTCTCCATTATCTTAATTTTATTATAAAATCAAAAGTATACAAATTAATAAATACAGATATATAATCAATTTAATTCTTAATTATAAAATAATAATTCATATGACTAAGATAACATATTTTATGGAGTATCCTTCAATTATTGAAAATTCACTTATATATATTAATAATTATTATTAAAAATTATTCTATTTAATTTATTTATATTGGAATTAGGAATAACTAAGAAAATTAGAATGATTTTGTTTAGGATAATTTAGATACAAATGATTGTAAAATATTTCAATGTATGATTCAATAATTTAAATAAATAATTTTCTATGATTATTATTATTAGTCGGGGTTAAAGTCTATTTTATTTTTTTGGTCTATTGTGTAGAGGTCTGTATCTCTATACCTATTTTTTCTCTTTATCATGAATTAGTATTCAAGAACCTCTTTTAGTGACTTTATATTTTGGAAACTATTAACTGATTGAAATATCCAACTATTTTTTTTTTCTTAAATATTGTTTTATTCTTTGCTTTAAATTTTGATTACTATTATTAGTATTTCTGAATATTTACATTTTCAAACTAAAGAATCAATTGAAGATTCAATACATATCTCCTTAATACTAAATATATATATTTATTTTATTTACATGCTTCGTAATAACTTTAATTTTGATCCTTCTTAGTTCATTATTCTTTTTTCTAGATATCCATTATAAGATTTTCAATGATTACTTCTTTTGGGGACTGAAACAGGGAAATGCTGGGTGAGTTTGGTTGAATGTTCACTAGAGGAATTAGCTAGCTATTTCTACACTAAACTACTTACAACTTGATTCTATTATAATTTTGTTAACACATTTTTTGAGCTTGAATATTATATACTACATTAGCCCTTCTAAATGAGGAGAAGTTAATTATTTATTCTATTTATTGGATAATTAATATATATATTCGAATAACCTCTGATATCATTTAAAAATATCAAAATAGACATAAATTTTTTATCTAAAGAGAACATTTTATTTCTATCAGTATTAAACATAATTAAAATATTTATAAACCAAAATTAAAAATTTTTAATTTAATTAATTAAATTAATGATACCTAATCAATTATAATTCTTTCTTGATCCAACTAGTTGCTAATAAAGAAATGATCCTAAAGAATACTTTTTCAGTATTGTAGCAAGTAGTTTACTAAAGGAAACTAAATATTATGAAACATCAAATGAGTCCAGAGATAAATTAATTACAACAATGAATATAATAGCAGATATTGATCCTGAATTTATTTTATAAGTTGCTTACTATGTTAGGACTCAAATGTATATCAGAAGTGTAAGTAATTTTATCCTTGCATTTTCTACTCTTCATCCAAAAACAAAACCATTTTGCTCAACATATATGTGTCCTACTATTTTAATACCTGGTGACCTAATCGAAGTGTGTTAATTTGTACAAATAATTTCCATTTGTATTAAATCAAATAACATTTTGGATGAATAGATAGATATTAGAAAGAAAATATATTTCCCAAAAATATTGTAAAAGCAGATCCGAAAGAAGCTTACTCAATTCAATATTTACCAACTTGGTAAACAATGCTCAGATTGTAATAGAAAGAAGAATATTAAGAAATATTACGAAATATTGAATCCAGATATTAAAAATAAAAGAAGAGAGAAAAGATTGTTGTTATTAAAATAAATTAGAGAATAATCATAATAATATGGAAAAGATGCATCATAACAATTTGAAATCAAAGCTATCAGAAAAACTTATTAAATTAGATAAAATAGAAGGAATCATATGAAGAATCCTCATTTTGACAACATTTAGGAATAGTAAACAGTTTTTGATACAAACTTCTTAAATTTGAAAGACATTATTTAATTTAGTCATGTCAAAGAACCTAGAAGTCTGGTAATGTCAATTTTAGGAGTTAAATATCCAAAAACTTAAGAAGAATTTTAAAAAGAATTTAAAGGAGAAGAAAAATTGTAATTTGAACCTGAAAAAGCAGGTTAAAGAATGTAAATTCCAATTCCAATCACATGGGATAGAGAATTAAGTAAAGGATTAAATTCAAAGAGACGTATCTGGGAAAGTTTAATTCAAAAAAATTAAATTCCTTATTTAGCTTTGTTGAGAAATTTAAGAAACTTATTGAAATCAGGTCTGAGTCATGAAGCACATTAGAAAGTAATTGAGAAATTATCAAATCAAAAATAAGTTGAAAATTCAAAGATATTCCCACTTTAATTTTTCACTGCTTTAAATGAAATTGAAAAATTTTAAATCTATAAAGTAAAAAACTAAAAACACAAAATAGAAAAGAAAATGTAAATTGAAGTAGAAGAAGAAAAAGTACCTTTAAATGAAAAAATAAAATCATTATATAAAGATGCTATTGAAAAAGCGATGATATTAGCTGTTAATAAAAATTTAGATACAATTTCTGGAGTTACTTATGTATTTGTTGATGTAAGTGGATCAATGTAAAGTCCAATTAGTGGTGGTAAAAAGTATGGGTCAATTAATTCATGCATGGATTGTGCTTTTGTTTTGGCAAATTTAATAAGAATTAAATGTGAAAGCTGCAAAATTTATTTGTTTGCAGCTCCTAAAGTAACAATTCACCCATACTCAAGAGTTAATTTTCAATAAGATACTTTATTATAAAGTATTATAAGGTGTCAATAAAGATGTTCATAGTTATGTGGATCTTGTGAAATGATTGGATAAACCATTAATGATGTATTATTATAGTAAGGAATTAAAGCTGATAATATAGTGATATTAAGTGACATGATGGTAACAAGGGGATTTTAAGAAAATGGAATAACAATGGACTAAGTCATCAAGGATTATTTAAAAAAAGTGAATTCAGAGGCTAAATTCTTTTTTATGGATATATCTGGTTATGGATAGTAAGTTAGTTTTGGTGATGATCTCAAAAGTAAAAATTGTTTCCTTATTAATGGAATGAGTGATAATGTTCTAAAATACATTTCTTATGCAGGCAAAATAAATCAACTTGATGATATTGTGGCATATAGTCAAGAGTTGAAATCCAGATAGCATGTTCATGAAGTGTAGGAAAATATTGAGATAGCCAAACCTGAGTAAATATAAGCTAAATGATTCTATTTTTATTTCTTAATTTATAACTTGCTATATTTTTTTTAATTTATATAATTTCTATTTTCAAGATATAACTTATTTTTATTATAGAAAAATTAAGATAAAAAAAATAATTGGGAATGAAATTGCAAAAATATTCATTTGATTATCTAAATTATTTCATGAAATTATATTAAATAATTGATTTTGCAAAAGTATGAAACAATTGTATTGAAGAATTGTACTAAATTCATGAAAAGAATTTAAAAAATCTGTAATTACAAAAAAAATTAATGATAAAAAAATCATAAATCATCATATGATAATTAATTAAACTATTATATTCAAATATATCTGATTAAATTGAAAAAGAGTCTGTAACTTAATCTTATTTCTAATAATTCTTTTAATAAGTTAATGTATTCTTATTATGTAGATTTATAATTATTATTTTAATATTTTTAATTTTTTTTTCTTTTATAAGAAGTTTTGTTTCAGATTGCTTAATAATCTTTCAGTCGGATTGAATTATGATGAATAAGATTGGTAAGAAGTTCTGTTGCATTATTTTATGCAAATTAGCCACTTTTTGGCTTTTATAGGTATGAGAGTTGTCAAAAATTATTACACACCTACCAACAAAAAATATTAATTTTGAAGTAAATCTATTCAATATATAAATGTAATTATTCTATGTTATTTTACTATTTATCATATCTTTGACACTTTATGATTATGAAGATTTTGTTCTTCTAAATAAATTGCTATTATTCTTTTTTTAGTTTGTTAAATATATTTTTGAAAATTTTTGCTTTTAATCAAAGTATTTCATCTTAAATGATTTATCTGTTGTCAAAATAGTTATTATAATAAAACTTCTAATCAATACTTTAAATTAAAAGATTTATTTTGTAAAAATGTCAAAATTCATTTAATTAAAATTTTTTATTTACACTCTTTGAACATTAACTTTAATACTACTGTCCTTTTTTTATTACTCTTAATTTAGTTTACTATAGTAGTACAGAAATAAAATTATAATTTATTGGGTTTTTAGGAGATAATTGATTTTAAAGTTAATTTGAATTATTATGTCTTTGGGGATTTTAAAGAAAGGTATGTTTTAGAAGCAGTTAATAGTTATGAAAATTAAGAGTTTGTTTTGATTTATGATAATTTTTCAATACATAGTAACATATTAAAAAAAGATATTTTGTATTGTTAAATATTTTGTTTTTACCAGAATATTCAAATGAATTAAATTGGTAATAAATATCATTTAATGTGAATTAGTTAAAAACTAATTATAATATGTTTTTGGACTATATATTTTTGCAATATAATCTAAATAAGATTATACAATATTAATTTGAATTTTTCTAAATTTAGTCAAACTTGATTCTAATTTAGATATAATTACATACTAAATAATTTTTTACATTAAATCTGTTCTATTATTTATTGTTTTTAATACTTTATTAAAAATAAATTTATTTAAATGAAAATAATGCATTCTATTTATTTGTTTTTTGTAGACTTGATTATAAATATATTCAAATAATTTTATATGTATATTTAACAATATATTATTATTATTATTTTATTGTATGCTTTATTATAAATTTATAAAATTGTTTATTTTATATCTTAAATATTCAATATTTTCAGTTTATTTCTTTTTTGAAAATTTCTAGAATATATAATTCTTTAATTTGTATCAACATCAAGTATTTTAATATAATTATTATATATTTGAAGTATTTAATGGGTTTTTTTTTCTAAGTTAAAAATCAGCCCAATTCACATAGGCAAAAATAACAAAAAAGTTGAAGATTTTTTAATTAAAATAAACTCCTTAATTTTAACTCAATTGAAAAATTATGTGGGTATTTCAAATATTAACCAACTCTTTTTTTTGATTGAAGATATTACTTCGATTTATACATTTATTAATTAAAGCCTATTTTAAATTAACTTTGAAGCATATTAATTAATAAGAAATTAATATTAGAAAATTAAATGTCGTTATTAATGATATAAATGTAATATATTTTTTCATAAACACTTATATTTATACTCTATATTTCTTAACTTTAAGCTCCCTTCAGATATAGTTCATTTTTTCTTGATGAAGCTACTTTTTAGGGCATTTATTATTAATTAAAATGTTCATTTTACAAAAATAATTTATAATATTAAAGAACTTAGGCTCTCTTTAATTCAATTGATATTTATTAAAAATTGAACTATTTATATACAATTATAATTTTTTATAAGCATGTTATATCAAATTGTTTCTACAATTGAGAATTTTATTAGTGTCAATTGATTATAGAAAGACTGAAATAGTTGAATGTTGAAAAAAAATAATCTTTTTATGGAATTCTTCTCTTTTTATATTTTATATTTTTTTCATCTTCATTTAATTAACAAATAATATTTGACATCCAATTATAAATTTTATCTATTTCAAATCATATTTTTAATGAAGAATAATTACTAATATTATTATCTAAATCAAATAACAAATAAAAAATTTTTCAGTATTTTAGGTAAACTTAATTTTTTATTTTTAGGGTTTAATTCTGGCCTATGGACAACACAATTTCGAGGAATATTCTTTTAACGAGTAAATTTCATATTTTTTGTAGATTTAATTGTATTCAAATTTTCAAATTCATGTTTGAAATTATAAAGATGATTCAAATATGCGAATATAATTCCTTATTAGAAATTATGTTTGGGGATAAATTTAATTAATTAAAAGATGATCCAAAATATGTACATTATAAATTTAGTATAATAATTAAGTTGAAATTTAAATCGATTTTTTATAAATTGATATTTCTAAAATTGAATGCATATATTTGATTGCAAAAAATATATGAAAATTTTGTTTAAATTAATTGGAAAATAATATGAAATTTATAAATTATTAGAGTTCAATTTGATTAATATTGAATAAAATATGTATTATGTAAGTTCAATCTTTGAAATTATCATATTAAATGAAATAAAAAAAAATATATAATTAAGTAATATATAATATCTCTAGATGTAGTATTTATTGTCCCTATCAAGAAATTAACAATCTGAAAATGTATTTTTGAATGCAACTTTAAATTTCCGAGATCCGGATGTTTAGAATAGTTTTAAAAGTTTCCAGAAAAAGTTAAATAAATGTACAATGATTTTCATAGAAACTTTTAAAATGTTTTTGGAATTAGCTTTAACTATTTCAGCAATAGTTAAGGACGATTAGTCATTGTAATCATAAATCCTGATAGTTTTTCCAATATCAAGTCTATTATAAATATGGAGTATTTAAAGGAACTCAACATTTAATGACTATTGGAAAATCATTCATGTTATAGCACTTCAGATTTTTTTAGGTTTGTATGTTGATTAATTCATGATTAATGGGTATGTATAATTATATTAAATGTATGTTACTCAAAGCTTAAACAACAAGAAATACTTAATATTTTACTTTACAATAATGTAATTTACTTATTTGTATTTTGATAATTTTTATGACTCGATCGTATTACCTTTTGAATGGATATTTATTTTTGTAATAGTTATAAGTATATATTTGAGAGAGAGAAGGAAATTAGTATATTTTTTTGAGAAATTCAATTTCAGTCATGATCTTTCATATTAAGAAGTAGTACTCAACCATAGTCTACAATAAAACTTGTTTGTTATCAAGCTGAATTCGGATTAAAATTTTTAAGATTTGTTTGAAGTACTTTTTGCTAATTAAGCTTGTAAAAAGGAATTTGCTACTATTGAAAACATATATCAAAAAATAACACAAATATAGATTGTAAATTGCAATGAGTCTAATATTTCTTAATGTAATTTAAAAGTCAATTTAACACAAGATCTCTTATTAAATAATTTTAAAGTATCTACAGGTGAGTAAATTAATATGATTGACAATCCTTAGTCTTTAAATTAAATCCTTTATTAATACATTAATAATTCTTAAAACAAAGAACTTCAAGATAGTCTGCCCTTAAAATTAACAGGAATATTGTATAATAATCATCATTAAACATATGATATTTTAGTTTCTCCATGTATATGGAAACATTAAAAAAGCTATATAGTTTCATTGATTGAAGTAACAGATAGAATTAAAATATCTTAACTTGAAAAGCTGGATTAATATAAAGATAATGTTTTAGCTACAGTCAGTCATGATTTAAAGAATCCAATCGGTGTTATTTAATCCATGATAACATTAGTATAGGATAGTTTATATGAATTGTCTGAGACTGAAACCAATCCAGAAATAATATAGAAAATATAGTCTTGTTGTAATTATTTAGAGATGTGTTAAACAAATGTATAAATATTATAATCTTTTGTTAATGATTTATAAGATTTTGCATAGATTAAATAATAGAAGTTAAAGCTAGCAATTAGTTAATTTGATATTTTATAATTAATTTAAGATGTAAAAAATGTATTCCAAATTTAAATACAAAAGAAGAATTTATAATTAGATATTATATCTAATTTAAAGTCTACTTAAATTTTAAATAATGATCCTTTGAGAATTAAATAGGTTCTCTTTAACTTACTCTCAAATGCCATCAAGTTCACATCAAAAGGAAAAATTTCAATAATATTTTCTGATGATTCTTAGGATATTTGTAAATTTTGCAGGAATGTTAAAGAATAAATTGAAATAAATAAATCAGTAATTGATATTAACAATTTAATTAAAAATAAATAAAGGTTAATACTTTGTACAGTTAATGACAGTGGTAGTGGAATGAGCCAAGAAATTTAAAGAAGACTTTTCAGAAATTTTGCAACTTATGACAATGATAACAACACAAACAAGTAGAGTATTAGTATAAAATGTTAGAAATGGTGTTGGTTTAGGATTGATCATCTGTAAGTAGTTGTGTGGGTACATTGGACCATTGTAGTACATTTATCTATAATCATAAGTTGGAGTTGGTTCAACATTTTAATTTGTCATTTATAAAAATTATGATAAATAGCTTCATTTAGAATAAGATTAATGTAGTGTAGATTCCATAGATTATGATATTTCAGCACATTCTCCATACAAAAATATATTTAGTACAAACCACCTTACTCCTTTATATAAAAAGATTAATAAGAGAAATTAATTATAGGTGCTAATTGTTGATGATGAGTCATTTAATAATATGTTATTAAAAATATAGTTATAAAAAATAGGAATTAATTAGGTGGATATTGCTTTTGGAGGGTAGGAAGCTATAGATATGATAATTAAATAATGTTATGATATTGTATTTTTGGATTTCAATATGCCTGGTATGAATGGATTATAATGTATTATTGAAATAAAACGGATAAATCCAGTGATTAAGATTTATATGTTGACAGCTTTTAATGATATAAAGACTCAACAAAATTGTCTTGATGCTGGTGCAGACAAGATTCTATAAAAACCACCAACCTCCTAAGATCTTTAACTATTGTTTATTTGATTATATAATTATATATAAATATCTATATATAATTAATAAAGAAATATATTGTATAAATTACATCAAAATGGATCATCCTATTTAAAAGATTGAATTAAAAACTCAGAAAGATTGGAGATAAAATTAAAATATTAAAGTAGATATTGGTTAAAGAAAATGAAAATGATGAAATTAATAGATTTTCAATTAAGTTTTAGAGTAGCTTTGAAAAATGATAAGTTTAAATTATCCAGATAAAATAATTGATGAATTAAAATGATTCTTTCAATCATTTTAACTAAATTAGAAAATAAATATAATTAAATTATTAGTTAAATAAAATTTGATCTTCATTTAAGTTTAATATAATAATCATACTTTTTTCTAGTTGTTAAAATTATTTTTCATATCATTTAAGATATTTGTAATTTAATCTACATTAAAAGTTTATAAGTTCATCTAATTCATTTTAGTATTAAGAGTGTTAAATTCTTCTTATAAATTCTCATATTTCTATTAATTATCATGTTCAAATTAAGATAGATCTTTGATATTCTATTACTAAATCTATTTATCATACTTTCTCGATAAGTTATATGTATTCTAACAAATTATAATTAATTGCATGATTTGGTTATTCTTAATAATTGATTCTTTCTTCTTCATAAGCAATAATTTAATTGTTTTAATCAGTTACTTTGTATTCTAGATCTTTGATTATTTATTCTAAACTTTCAATTTTTTGAATTTAACTTAAATTAATTTTGTTTAATCTTTCATTTTCTTTAACTAATTATGTTATTTAGGTTTCCTTATATTATGTAATAAAAATACCATATTTTAAATAATAGATGTGGTTTGATCAGTTTAACAAACATCTTTATATTTATTTTTCCAATCTTCAATTTCATGTGTTTAATGATCAATGACAGATTCTAATCTTTCTACTCTTTATTTAATAACATTGAAATCTGTATTTTCAATTTAATCAAGTAGTCCTTGTTTTTCTTTTGTTAATTTAGAAACCAAATCAGAAAGTTTTTTATTCTCTTACATGTAATGTTTAAGTTAAATTTCAATTTAGGTTTAGGATTAATCATTTCTAAAATTAGAATTCTCCTTATTTATTTATGGACTATCTTGTGTTAATATTCTTTTAGCATTACTGGATCTGAAACTATTCTCAGTTGGTTATGATGGAACATTGACTACTTTGACATTCTTTAACATATTAAACTTTTAAGGTGTAGAGGGTGTCAATTCTGCAAAAATTGGTTATTAGATTGGTTTATGTTAAAGAGAGTTTTAAAGTAATGACTAATATGTTTTAATTTTAGGAGTGGATGCAAACATTGTAGCTGTTAAATAATAAATATATAATATTAAGATAGTTTATTATATATATATAAATTATGAAATCAAAATAATATGTGTCTTAGATATTAGATTTAGATGAACAAAAATTATAGATCAAATAATTAGAAGAGAAAAATGTAAAAAATATACTAATAAATAGGAAAGATTACTTTAAAAAAATTATGATTTGATTCGTGAAATAACACATTACTAAATACAATTAAGAGATAAAGATTAATAAATTGAGTAATTGAAAAGAGAGAATGGATAATTACGATTTGAATTGCAAGTATTTTCATATTAAAAATCAAAGTTAGCTTTGAAATAAGAAGAATTATATAGTGCAGTATCATTAGATAGATATAAGAAAGTTGCTTAAACAATTCAACCTTAAAGTATACTTAATGTATATCAATATTTAGGAAAAAGAATATTTGAAACTAAGAAGACAACTTTGCATATGAATTACTTGAGTCCTAAGAAATGTAATAATGAACAGGATGATGTCATTAGTCCTGAAGTAGTAGAACTTCGAAAATACAGTGAAGATGAATTACATTAAGTAGTCGTGTAAGAAATTTAAGTGCAGGAATATAATTATGATAATGCATCTAAAGTTGATTAAATTATACAGAAATACTCAAAAAAGAAATTAGAATAATGTAAAGGTGAAGAATCAAATTTTAGTTCATAGCAATTATTTTAGGAACCTATTCAAATTGAATAAGAATTATTATCATCAAAATAATTATTGTAATAAGACTAGGCTTAATAATATTCATTATTTGAAGAATTCATTATTATTAGTGTTTCTAAATCAACTTTAAATGGGTTAACTAGTAATATATTAGAAAAAAGAGAAGTGAATTTAAAACCGGAGATATTATTTTAACATTCATCTGCTACATCATGTTATAAGGAATAATTATTATTATTACCATAATAAATACATCCATATGGATTGAAGGTGAAATTAGAAGAGAAGACTCTATCCATGAGTAATTTGAATTCGTATATTATATAATATATATTTTAGAATTTTAATGGGTGGTTAAAGTTATGATAGATTAGCAGGTGCATATGTAATTACTATGAAATCAGAATAAACATTTAATAACAATAAAATTATTAAGAATCCAATTTAAATAAATACAGATAATATTAGTGATCTAATTTCAATTACTAATATTCATCATTAATTATATTGTGTATGTGTTGATGTTCCTGATTTCTATGATTACAATGTTTGTAACAATAACTCAAAATTACAAAAGAAATACTTTTATTCACTTTCTAAGACTTATTGTTTCATCACTAAAGCCCCAATTATTGATTTCTTTATTGAAGTCATTAAAATTATTATAAGTATCAATATTATTTATGATTAGATACATTAAAATACAAAAAAGCAGAGATCTATTCAATGGTTTCAGAATTCGAAGACACATTAGGAAATATTGATAATTCTTTTTATACAGTAAAATAAAATTTTATAGTAATAATAGTCATTCAAACCAGAATTATTTAATTTTTTAACAGAGTTATAGAATTCGAAATATATTAGTGAATGCAATTATTAATTTTTATAGACTCCAATAAAACCATAACTCATTCATTGTTCAAATGTTCAAAATTATGAAATAGAATGGGCTATATCATATGCATTATCACATATAGAATTACCCCATTATTTAATTCTTTTGATCAATATGATGTTGGAATAGAATATATGTATAATTAGTTATAATCGAACTTTATTAAGTTCATTATTGTAATTTTTATATATAATAAAATAGGATGGTATTACCACATATGATTTAACCATTTTAACATATACATCCTACTATTCATGCTTTAACTGCTTAATTGATGCCAATCCTTGATTCTCCAGTTCCAATTATTTGTGGGATTGTTAAAGATAATGAAAATGGATTAAGTAATTTGGGTATTGAAGATGATGAATCCTTTTTTCATGAACAATCTCAAGTTCTGTTTTTTGATGTTAACAAACTTAAATTTTTTAATTTAGCAAAGAATATAACAGATAGTAAGATGTATACAACTTTATTTTATAACTTATTCCAAACTTATTAATAATTACGTCAATAAAGTGTTCCTGGACATTATTTAGCAGATAATAATGAAGCAACATTAAATTTGAGTTTAAAAATCTTAGATGATACTAAAACCTATATTTAAGAAAATTTACTTTCTTTGGTTCCAGAGCTTGATGGTGATATTAATCTTGATTCAATATAAGATAAGATACTTAATTCAACTGAGGATGAAATTTTCAAATAAATAATAAAAACCCAATATTTCTCTTACTACATATAATAGAAATTCCATCCTTTATGATATATTTATAATTATATAATAATATATAAATAAAAGAAGATTATATAATAATAATATTATGATTTGAATTTATATACATATATATATTTATATAGTTATTCACAATTTTTCTAAATATTAGATTACTAAATGAGGGTATTTATTTTTCATAACCAAAAAATTTATATCATTCATTTTTCCATCATTCATCTAAACTCTAAATACATTATCTTTGTGTTCAAGTATTATTTTAGGATCCAAGGGAATAGGATCATTTTCTTCAAGTACTTGTTCCTTTTTAATAATGTTTATTCTTATATTCTAATTTCGTTTATTTGTAATTCCATATTATATCAATTCTACCTATAGATCTTACCTGAAATCACTCTTAATATTGTAAAGTACACTATCTATTCCAATCAAATCATTTTTCTTTATATATACTTCCTCTATTAGTCCAGGCCATTTATTATAAAGTTCCAATACTTCTCCCTAATTTGAAATATTTAGAGCACTATAACAATTATACACATAATCACCCTCATCTTATAATGATGTGCACAAGTATTACTAATGAACACTTCAATTACTTTGACTGTTTTTGTTTGAATTGGCTAATCTAATAAATCTCTTAGAGTAACATTCATTCCAATAGAATTAGAACTTATTTTAGAATATTCATATGTTTGCATATATTAAAATTAATGAAATTTAATTCCAAGAAAAACGCTATCATAGGAATCATATTATTTTGTATTTACATCATTGTGGATCTATTTATTGATGAGATTTTACTTTAATATACATACAAATTGATCTTTTCTATTAAGAATCCATTATTTATTGAGTTTAGCTATCTAATTAAAACAACATCATTATTGCTATGTGAAATCATATTTCTATACCTTTATTTGAGTTTTAATAAGAAATTAGATGTGCTTTTGTTGATTTTATTTAGTTGTGTTTTAACAGGAACACATGCTTTTCTAAAAGAAATCTATAATTAAGGCAGACCCTACATGTTCAATTCAGATGTTTAAACGTAATCTCTCTTTCTATTATAGTTTAGAATGCATTGCAGAATTAGGCAAACCATCAGGTCATGCAATTTGTATTGTTTCTTATATGATATCCCTCTATTAGGCTGATCGTTTTGAAAATGAAGAAGAAATGAAGCTACCACTTTTTAAATCAATTCTTTATACAATAATAGCTTTGATTGTTTGTTTATCTAGAATAATATTAGGAGTACATTCTATAGGATAAGTAATTTATGGTATCATATTTACATTATGTATGTATATGATTTATTTGAATATTGTACATCAATAAATAAAGAAGTAATTATTCTATTAATATAATTCAGATTCATTCATAAACATATCAAATATTAAAGTCATAAATTAACTATATTTACAGCAGTATTATTTTTAGTATTTTTAACACTATCTTTATCAGCTGATTTCTATTCTCGTAATTACTTTGCTTAATAACCTGATTTATATTATAAATATATAGATGCTGTTTAAGAATGTAGGGTAAGGAATGGATTAGAAAAATTAAATGATGAAAGTGGATTCATTCTTTAGAGATCAACTTCTCATTCCTATGGTTATTATTTTATTATCATAGGAGCATTATTGGGTAAGCAAAAGAGAACTATTGATTAGGACTGGTTATATTTAGAGGTGTTTATGAAGAAGGATTATATGAAGTTCAATCTAAATTCAGAACTAGATTGACTCTTTTTATTAGAATTATGATATTTTACTTAATGATATTTTCAGTTTAATATGGAATGGAATATTTTGAACCAAAATAATATGAATCATATCTTGTAATGATAGTGGTTGGACATATAATATTAGGATTATGTGTAACATTAATCTATCCAATATTAATGTATTTTTTAGGATTAGAAATATATGGAAGTATGTAATGTGTAAATAAGTCTACTTTATTTATTGATTATTCACATATATGGGAATCAGATAGTATCATTTAAGAATGAATAAGAATATAAATATATATATTATAATCATAAACTAATATGAACATATTCAATGTTTACTCAATAATGAAAATCCTTCAACTAGATGATAAGATATCTTTTCAAAGGTTTTCTTAATGTCATCCAATATTTTCTATAATAAGTTTCCATTTTCTTTAGTTAATTCAAATACTTCTATTTTCTGATTAATTTATTATTCTTCTTCAAATAATCCATACTATTTGTATTTAAATAAAAGATCAATAGGAAGATCTTCATGTTGTAAATTAAGAATAGCAATTTAACTCATGCATTAAACATGATTAAGTAATTTTAACAATTCCTTATTTTGAAATAATAAATCAGATTTCATTTTGGATAACATCTTAACATAAAAGTCTTCTAAAGATTTGATTTCATCTTAAATCTATATAATTTAAATTGGAAATACTTTAGAGAATTATTAAATCTAATCATTTTTATCATTTAATTCCTTCTCTAGTAATTTAATTTATGTTTTTTGTTTTGCTAAATCATTATCTGTACCTAGAGATAATTTCAATTATTGGTTATATGATGTTAATTATTAGATAGTGAAATTTAATTTCTTAATAACCATATCCTTATGTTTAATTTAGTCTTTCTGAATTTGCATCTGTTATTTGAGAGTCAAAATTTCTTACTAAAGATTGTAGTAAAACTTACTTACAAAGAAGTGTTTTCATTCTACATATCAATGGTCTTCAATTCTTTAACTTATTGTTCATAAATTTATTTCATTGGAGTTTAGAAATCACTTGTAGTAGTAACAAAGCTACCCAATTTAGATGATATTTTTTAGAACTCTTCTTTGAAGGATGTACATGGTTACGTTATCATTTAGGTTTCTAATGTTTTTCTACTTTAAATTTTATTATCAGATTGAAGAGTTTAAGTTCGCTGAGTTGCTTTTGGTGTGCGAAACCAATTTTTACTTTATTCCTTTTATGCACTTCTAGTGGATGAACATTTCAAGTATTATTCATATTACTTCATTTAATTAAGTAGTTATTAATATTTAATTATTATTATTTTCATCTTAATCTTTTATTTCCAGTTAGAAATATAATATTAATAATGTATGATAACAATCTATAAGTCTTTTATTCAATTCAATATTTCTATATTAATAAGAATATTAAAACACTAGAATATTATTATAAGTATCTAATATAATTAAATTGGTATTATTACTAATATTAATTACATTATTGACTATTAATCAATTACAATTATATAATTAATCTAAACCTAAATTCACTGAACAACTATGAATTTCATCAATTAAATAATTTAAAAGTACAATTTTTTTCTAGAGAATAACAAATATTAATGCTAAAAATTGTCTATTAAAATGTTATCTACTTCATACATAAAAAATAAACAAAATTATTCATATATTATCAGAAATATAAAATATTTTCTGTATTTTTTATATGAAAGCATAGATATATTAATAAACATTATGCTTCATTTATTCTATATAAGAGTAAATAATGAAATTAACCATCACCAAAAGTACAAATAATAAAAGGATAACCTATTTAACAAGTATAATTAGTACAAGATAATGATAACTTAAATCTAATACTTAAGCAACCAAAAATAAATTCTTATAATTAAATATTCAACTCTTTAAATGTATAATAGAAATTAAACCATATTCCATTTCCATCATAGATCTTTAAAAAATAATCAAAATCTATTTTATAAAGCAACATCAACAAGTTTTGAATCCATTATAAACTTTAATTTAGACTCATGTTAAAAAGATAGGCAAAGTTATATACTTGAAAATGAGTATAATTCCATTTCCAATAAAAGAATTATGAAATAATATGACTTCTCTCCAAAATTGAATGTGACTTTATTTTTACTTATATATAAATAATTTGATGGAAGATCAAGTTACTCGTTTCAAGAATAAGTATCTGATAAATCGTAGTAACACAAAAAGAATGACAATACGTAAACCCTAATTAGATCATTCACCAGATAATTGGAAGGAAATGTTTGGTAACTTCTTAAATGATATCTCGTTAAAAAGGAAACATCATAGAGAGAAGACTATGAATGTATAATTATATTTATAAATATATTAGCCTCTTTAAGATCCATTAGTTCATGAGAATCCTCTTTTAATATAATGTACAACTTAAAGATTTAAGTTGGAATTATTTAAGTATCTCGAAGGAGAATAAAGTGTTTATGAGATGATAAATTCTATCAATTTCCCTGGATTAAAAGTAATTATATACTTGGACAAGAGTAAGAAATAAGTCCAGACTAAACAACAATAAAAAATCATGTCCAAAAGTTGCGAAGTTTTAGAAATCATCACCATAGTGTTCCTATATATGATAATTCTATTCATACAATGTAAATGAAATAACATCATCTAATGAATGAAGGAAAATTTACAGAAGCTCAGTAAATATAACAATAATTACATGAATAGACATAAAGGAAAATTTAAGTTTTAAGAGATTTTATTTAAGAAAGAGTAATAATTATTAATATTACTATTTTTAGATTGAATTAAGAAAAAAGGCTAATTAACAATAAAGATTGGAAGAAATTAAAAATATTCATTTTATTAAAACCTTCTATGATATTTCTAATGAATATCGTCTTAAACATTAATAATAATAAGAATAATTAAATGAAGATTTTCATTACTTTAAAAAGAGTGTTCCAGGTTCTAAAAAATTAAAATAATTATATGTGAATTATGATAATGTTTAACCTTATGTAAAACACTAAGGCAAACACTTTGATAAATATAGCTATCCATCTATTGCTATTCTTAAAGATACTATGAATTAATAAAGCAAAGAGTATTTATAAGAAGTTGAATAATAGAAATAGAAAAGATTAGAGGATGCTTTGAAATAAGTTAGAAAATTATTAGAATCTCAAAATATTCGTTTTAGTAGTAATAGAAATAATAATAATAAATCTTAACCTTTAGATTGGTAGATTGATGTTACTATTGCATCTCCAAAAAGAAATCCTAGTGAAAAGATTAATATCTCTTAAACTGGAATAGATTATAAAAATCTTAAAGATTATGTAATAGCAAAGAAACCTTTTTTTCTATTTACAAAAAGAGCTAAATAAGATAAAAATCCAAAAAATGCTCATGGACTTATTACTATGTATGATCTTAAATTATATGATTATATTCATAATAAAAAGATTTATACATCCAATCCTCAACTCAAATAGATATCTGATAAACTTCATACTATGATTGAAAGTAAAAAAGAATAAGAAATTAATGCTTAATTGGAAATTTAAATTGAATAAAGAAAATATTAATTAAATAAAATGAAAAGAGATTCAGTACCTGAACAATATTAAGATGATGTATCTTAGTATTCAGATGATTAATCATTATAATCAATATATGAAGTTAATTTGGATATGTTATATAATTAATCACATTAATTACATAAAAAATTAGGAGAATCAATTGATGGTGGATTTGCTAAAAGAATTAAATAGATTATAAAATTGGAAGAAGTAAATCAATAATGTTTGAAAACTAATATTGACAAATTAACAAAATAAAAAATTGCTTTTTGAATATCATATGTAAATGTATTAATTATATCATTTTAATCATTAATTATATAAATACCTCTTTTAACTTTTAACAAATTTTTGATTGATCTAACAATTTTAATTAATTATTTAAAATCTATAATGAATAAGATAACATTGAAATTTATAGATAAAGCAATTGAATAGAAATACTAACTTGAACATTAATAACCTAAAAGAAAAACTCATCTAAAAATACTATTAATATTTTTTATTATGCTATAGATCATCAAACTGATTATTGCAATAATAATTAATAATTATAAAGCAGTTTATCCTACACTTGGAATGATGGGATTTACAACTCTTTCAAAATTCTTTAATATTGATAAAGAATATCATTAACGAGCATTAATCATATACATAAATATATGTTTTTCAATTTATGTGATCTTCTTTGATCCACAATCAGATTCTCCAACTATGTATTTTAGAGGAGCCAATTAAATGGTCATCAACATTATCAATATAATAGGAATAGAATTTTTAGATTCAACAATTACAATTATTTTATTGTACTCACTTAGAATATTACATCTCATCTTAAATACTTCAAGTATTGATATTACTTCTATTATTTTTGGTTTTGGAGCTAATATATCATTAATTATTATGGTTTATTTTTATCATAAAGCCATTAGATCATAATTTCTCTTATCTAAAATTGATTAAAGATGGGAAAATATATTAAAATAAATTATTCATAATTAATAATTTATCTTAATCAAATATTAAGTAGAAAAATTATAATTTTAAAGTGTATCATCTACTTTTTCAAAAACTATTCAATCATAAGAAGAAGTAATTAAATTTTTAAGAGAAGCAAAAGTAGATAATGGTTCTTTAGAATAATATTTATTTCATAAATTATAAGATTTCTCTTAATAATATATAGAAATTATTAATCATTCAATAAATGTTAAGTTTGATAAATAATTACTTTAGGTTTATTTTTCTATCTTTTTTGGAAATCAACCAACCATACTAATTTAATTAAAGCAATCATAATTATAATTAAAAAACAAAGATGTTCAAAAAGTATGTTAATTATATCTAAAACTGTTAACTGTTTTTATTAAAATAATTAAAGAAAATATACCTTTTGATTATAATTAATTCCATAATTTAGCTAATAAAATTTAATTTTAAAATAAAATAACATCAATATGGAATAAATAAATGATATCAAAAACAATCAGTCTAAAGAAATCTATATTGAAAATTTAAAAATTTTGTAATCCAAACACCAAAATTTAACTAATTAGTTCAGATTTAATCATATATACAATTCCAAAAATATTTCATTTATTATTAGCTTGCATAGTCGATAGTTCAATTAGTGAATTAATCATTATCAAATGTGAGACTGTAGAAACTCAATTGAAGCTAATTAAAATACAAGGAAAATTTAATATTCGAAAATTAAATTCTTATACTATAAAAATTAAGAATTGTTTACTTCTCATTTGCAAAGAAATTAATGTCTAATAATTTTGTAAAATTTTAGTTAAATAATATTAGGTATTAATATTGAACTTAATGATGAAATTCTTTAACCATTTACTAATATTATTATGCCCTAATTACATTTTAATTATTCAAATAAAAAGTTAACATAATGAATCAATATAATAATGTTATTTAATCAATTAAATTAAAGAAACTTCTTCAACACTTGTACATTACTTGTAACTTCAAAATTTCCTTGAAGATTTCGCTTTTTACATTCTCCTTAAGCTCTCTACTAATCTCCACAAAAAATAAGAGTATGATTTTTGTACTTCATTTTTTAATATAAATGACATAATAAATCTATACCTGCATTATAATTCATTTAACCTTCTTCTATTCTTACCATATCACTAACTACTCTAAATTAAGATTAAGCTAAATATATGAGCCATTTATATTTTTAGATAATTTGAATTGCATCTTTAGTTGAAGTACAGAATATAATTGAAATTTTATTATTTTATCTTTCTATTTCTACGGCATTGTCATAATTATTTTAAGGATTATCATCCACCCAAAGTAACACATTCTCTGATCTGGGTAATGGTAATTCTCTCATAGTTACGATATGAGGTTAATTGGGATTAACATGAATTTCATCAATTACAAAAGTTGAAAAGGGATACATTATTACCTCTTCTTCTCCTTAAAAAAGAGAAATATTGGATATATCTTTGGCACTTATAAGTTCAACATTAAAAATCATGCCTTTATTATTACTAAAATTTTAAGCAACTTTCTTATTTAAAGAAGCACTACTAACCTCATTCCATTATACAGTTTTTCCCTTTTGATATATTATAGTATTTTAATAATCTTTAAATCCTCGATATGCAACACCTTTATAATATTTCAAAAGTCGAAATCCTTCCATTAAACATTTTAAATATTTCTTCCAACTTTGATATTCTGATGTTCTTAGATCATTATTTAACTTTTAATAGATTAAATTACTTGTATATAATCTGATAGCAATAATGCTATGAAGAGGAATTTATTAATAAATTTATTTCTTTTATTCATTTCCATTTATTTCTTCCAGATTTGTTTAAATAAATTCATTAATTTAAGAATTACCTAAAAATTATAAAGAATCTTTAAGTTATGATACATTTTCAAGTTTTTAATTATATATCTCTATAGTAAATTTTATTGGAAGTCCTCCAGAATGTTTATCAATAAAGAAAATACTTTAAACATCTGTTAGTGGTGTAGTAGCATCATAAGAAATTAAAGGATTTCCATTACATAATATTAATGATGTTTCAATATATTATTTAGATTCCAAAATCTCTAAAAGCTATCTGATATTTCCTAAATTTTACTTCTTATCAACTGTTAATAGATATGATTAATTGTTTGCTATTATAGAAATATTTTCATTAGTATTTTAATCAATGGCTTATTTTTCTCCTTAAGATTATTTAATAACTTTTAATACCAAAACTTCAGGTACAGTTCCATCAAATTAAAGATGATAATCTTCTAATGCATAATTATCATTCATTAATATTCCTTTATAATATAATTATTATGATTAAGCAGGTATTCCTTTATGCTTTTCGATTATCGATTTTATGTGTTGAATTAAATAATTTGGTAATACTTCAAATTCTTCCTTTTTATTTTCAATTTCTACTAATAATTTATTCATATTGTGTACTAAAAAGTTAAAAGCAATAAAATTATTAGGATATTATGTTGTAATATTATAAACAAATTCTGTTTCTCTTACTTCATTTATTTAAACAATATTAACAAATTATCCATTAGAATCAAATAGAAGATCACTTTCATTTAATTTTTCAATACAAAAATTTGGATGTGGTTATAATGCCTTCCATCCAGTTTAAGTGTAAACAGGATGATTTGGAGTACAAACAATTCTACCATTCTGACAAATAATCTCAATTAATTTTTATTTATCAGTTGATATTTTCTTAAACACAACAATAGACTATTTGAATTGTTTTTATTCAAAATCATAACACATAACAATATCACCTAATTCAATATCTTTTATTATTTTTGTAGTTCCATTAAAAAGTTTAATTGGAGCATATCCAGGAAAACAACCCCATAATCTTGAAATAACACAATATAAATCTAAAATCTAAGAAATTATAGGCACCCCACCCCCACCACCCTTTAATCTCTTTATTAGATGCAAAGTACTTTCAGGTTGTATATTGTATTAAATAATAAGTTTTTCATCCTATAATTGTTTCCCTTGAAAAATAATTCTTTATTCAATTGNTATGAAGAGGAATTTATTAATAAATTTATTTCTTTTATTCATTTCCATTTATTTCTTCCAGATTTGTTTAAATAAATTCATTAATTTAAGAATTACCTAAAAATTATAAAGAATCTTTAAGTTATGATACATTTTCAAGTTTTTAATTATATATCTCTATAGTAAATTTTATTGGAAGTCCTCCAGAATGTTTATCAATAAAGAAAATACTTTAAACATCTGTTAGTGGTGTAGTAGCATCATAAGAAATTAAAGGATTTCCATTACATAATATTAATGATGTTTCAATATATTATTTAGATTCCAAAATCTCTAAAAGCTATCTGATATTTCCTAAATTTTACTTCTTATCAACTGTTAATAGATATGATTAATTGTTTGCTATTATAGAAATATTTTCATTAGTATTTTAATCAATGGCTTATTTTTCTCCTTAAGATTATTTAATAACTTTTAATACCAAAACTTCAGGTACAGTTCCATCAAATTAAAGATGATAATCTTCTAATGCATAATTATCATTCATTAATATTCCTTTATAATATAATTATTATGATTAAGCAGGTATTCCTTTATGCTTTTCGATTATCGATTTTATGTGTTGAATTAAATAATTTGGTAATACTTCAAATTCTTCCTTTTTATTTTCAATTTCTACTAATAATTTATTCATATTGTGTACTAAAAAGTTAAAAGCAATAAAATTATTAGGATATTATGTTGTAATATTATAAACAAATTCTGTTTCTCTTACTTCATTTATTTAAACAATATTAACAAATTATCCATTAGAATCAAATAGAAGATCACTTTCATTTAATTTTTCAATACAAAAATTTGGATGTGGTTATAATGCCTTCCATCCAGTTTAAGTGTAAACAGGATGATTTGGAGTACAAACAATTCTACCATTCTGACAAATAATCTCAATTAATTTTTATTTATCAGTTGATATTTTCTTAAACACAACAATAGACTATTTGAATTGTTTTTATTCAAAATCATAACACATAACAATATCACCTAATTCAATATCTTTTATTATTTTTGTAGTTCCATTAAAAAGTTTAATTGGAGCATATCCAGGAAAACAACCCCATAATCTTGAAATAACACAATATAAATCTAAAATCTAAGAAATTATAGGCACCCCACCCCCACCACCCTTTAATCTCTTTATTAGATGCAAAGTACTTTCAGGTTGTATATTGTATTAAATAATAAGTTTTTCATCCTATAATTGTTTCCCTTGAAAAATAATTCTTTATTCAATTGGGAGCATACCTAATTAAACATGTATTTTCTCTTTAATATCAGCAACCTTCATGTTCAAATCTTCCATATCTAAAGTTATTGTTTTCCCAGTTAATGTTTTAATATAGATTTCCCATTTTGGAGGATATATATAATTCATATTTATGAATTTCAAGATTGAATTGTTTTTAATATCTTAATTATTGAATCTTTTTTCTTTGTTCAAATTATATCCATCATAAACCATCTACACTTTATTAGTATCAAATGATGCAAGATATTTTTAGGATATTTTCTCCATGAATTATCCAATAATTTATGACGTGTCTATGATTTCTGTTTACAATTCCTAGATACCGAATTCCTTTAAATCAAGAAATATTAATATATTTTCAACTTTCTCTTAAATTAAAATTTACCTGCTTATTATTTATAAATATCCTTCTTCTACTCTTTAACTTCAAAAAAATCAATCTCATCAACAATTGGAGGGAGATCATTAATCTTTTTCCATTTATCAAAAGAAGGAATCATAATAGTATTCGAATAATTAATATTAATTATTTAAGTTTATTTGATTATATAATTATGTAATAATCGAATTCTAATTATAATATAAAATGATCAATGCTTTGGCCAAATTACTACTATAATAAACTTTATAAGAATATACATTACACTTATATTTCATAATATGAGACTACATGAATTCTAAGTTCTAAATATTCAAATTATTTAACATATGATTAAATAAATAATCATAGATATGTTAATATAATTATTATATTTTTCTATTTTTAATGTCATTACTCTATAATAAATATAAAACCATCATTTAAATATTTTTTTCTTTCTTTTTTTATATTAAAATATTGATTAGTAATATATTAAAAGATCATGTAAATAATTATATTTAATATTTTAAAGAATAAATGGATTATGTTTGAAAAAGTACACAAATCCCTCAAAATAATAACAATTTAAAATGATATATATTATAAATTTATATATTATCAAATTTAAAAGATATATTTATGTGCTCACAATAATATATATTATAGTAATATAATTTCAATGATTATTTAAAAAATGAACTTATATAAAATCTATTTGTTTAAAACAAAGTGAAAATAGATATTAATAATAAAATAAAGTGATAATATTATACAAAGAGAGATTTCGATTAAAGGATATAATATCTAATTTTAACATTATTATTTAATATAATTTTTTTTAAATATAGTATAACATAGAAAAATTGAATTAGAGAATCATTAATTCTCTTATTGATATAATCCATTAATCCATCTACCATTTATAAGTTCTTTTTTGGAATTAATAAACTATCCCATTCCTTATATTTTATCATCTTAAAATTATCCTTAAAACATACTCTTATCACTGAAGTATAATGTACCATTACCATTTTTTCTATTTTATATTTATAATGTAATACTTTCCCATCTTGAATTCTCCATCATATTAAACCCATGCTTTCAAATTTATGGCTACATTTAAATCTATATGATCTACAAAATCAATCTTTTCATAATCAAGATTCTTAAGTATTCCATACCCATCATATTAATCATCACTAAATAGTCCAGCATAAATAACCTTTCCTGATTCATTTGTTATGTAACCTGAGATTATTTATATTTTTTACCTTATCTACGATAATTAATGTCTAAAGTTGAATGATATGTTATTTGATCACTAGCATATGATTTATTTTTATTATTGAATTAATTTTGAGGATGTGATAAAGTGGATACATCACCAATTTAAGGAACTTTGATATCATATATTTCTTAAGGTATATCATTTTTTCCACTATTAATTTATTTTATCATATGTGACTTAACACTAATTTATTAATTCTATTAAAATAAGGATTTGAATTTAGACACTAATTACTTCTCCTAAATTTTTTGATCTCTCCATACTCCTCTTACAATATTCTTATTAAGAGTGTAGAATTATCCATTACCTTCTATCTAATCATTTACAAAATTGCCTTAATAATATTCATTATTTGATAAATATAATGTTCCTTGACCATGTTTTCTATATTTAAATAAAATATTAATACTTTGAATTTTGAATATATCCTTCATATTTTGTTGCATAATTCATTACATTTGTAAAATCATTATAATCATATGCTTCATTCAAAATTTCATAATTTTTATATTGAATAACTTAATAAGGATTTATAACTTCTTGTTTTTCTTTGTTTTAGAAATCTAAATAAAGTAGAATAAATATATACTTATTGATTCCTCTAATTCTTCATCTATTTATTTAATCTATTATTTACTATTAAGTAATTTAATTATATAGTTCTCTTATTCTAGAGGAACTGACACTAATCCATTAAGAATTCTACTTATTTTACTTTTTGAACTTTGATTTAATACTTATGACATATGAGATTATTATTAATTTGATAATCCAATATTTCTGATTGCTAATAATATAATTAACTATGGATAATCAGGTCTCTAATTTGGATCGATTATCAACATTTAAGCAATAATTTTTAAGAAATCTTTTTCATAGTTGTTTTTTTATAATAATTCTTGTATTCTCAAATTCAAAGCATTCTCATCTATTCCACATATTTTATATAAATCTTGGTTACTTTTATCTATTTTTAAATTATGATAAAAATATACTTAATATTATATGTAACATCAACATTCCAAAACTAAAAACAGTTGCTCTTTCAATATCAAATTTAATATTCATAAATTCTTCTGGAGCTGGATAGCCTTCAAGATATTTATGATTATTAATAAAAGATTTAATTTATTAAAAAGGTTTTAACATCCAATAATTTCCATCTTTCGTATAAATATTAGAGAAACCTAAATATTAACAACTATCTCTTAATGTTCTTTGAGCTTCTATAATATTTACAACCATATTAATGATTTAATTTTTATAGAGTATTTTTTATCTATTTATATAATCCATTAAATTATAAGATGGATGTTCCATAATTATGGCAAATATGTATTATTTAGTAAAAGTTTCTACAATACATCCTCTTGATTAATAATAAATTTTAGTTATTGATTAACATTAATGATAATCTTAAGCCATTAATTCAGCATCTTCATAAGTGTCTGATTCTGATTTCCATACCCAATGTTCATATTATTTGTCTTCTTCAATGTGTTCATATATAGTATAATCTCCCCTTTCTGCAAGAAATTTCATCTACTTAAGTCTTCCACTTAATAAGACTATTTTATCATTAGAATTAGAATTGCCCATTTTTAATATTTTATTATTACTATTATTTAAATTCTACAATTTGTGTTTTATTGTCAATTACATATCAATAACTTATATATATAAACAACAATTCATTTTTATCTTTTATAGAGCAAAAGAATAAATTTGGAAACATAAAAAAATATATCATTTGAAAATGATAGGTCCAAAATCAATATTTGAGATACCTATTTCAGATTATCAGAATCAAACAAATGATGATTTAGAATGCTTAGATGATTATTATTCTGAATCTATGCCAAAAGATGACATATCAACATCATAATTCATTTAACACAAACCTAATCATAAACTAAAAACTTAAAAAAGAGTCAGATTTAATCTAGATATTGTTCTATGTTAATTTAGTAAAGATGAACCAGCTCTTACAATTTCTAAATAAACTAAATAACTAATTGCATCAAGGCCTAACTTAATGTGGGTTAATCCAACATTTTTTAACTTGAACAAAATATGATTTTTTATTTTATATATTTCACTTCTTTTTTTACTTTCAATCACCAACCCTATTTATTTATGGTCATAGATCTAAGATTAATCAATTCTTTAAATTTAAGAATTAATGGGCAAAAATATTTATTATACAATACTAATATATTTACTACTCAAACCCTAATGTAGAGAATAGATTTCAATACTTTCAATAAAGTATTTTGTATAATTTTTATCATATTTGAATATAAATTAATCAATTTGTCTGTCACTTCCATTTTTTAAAATAATCAATTAACAAATATTATTTACATTTCTCAACTTATAAGTTATGATTAAATGTAAAGAACTCATTTTTTTAAATTATAGAATTAAATCAATGTAGAATTAAAGATTCAGTATATATTTATAATCAAAATAATCATTTGGCAAACTCAATTAAAATTTTTATTTCATTTTTATATATTGAGATTTGAAATTCAATTATTATCAATACTAAATAAGAGCTTTTAAATTAATTAAGTATTTATATGTTACATAGTACTTGATTACCATAAATTAAAATAAATTTCTATTTAATTATTTTTATTGACCATTGCGATTTTAGGAACAATTAATCAATAGGAATTTAAATAATTTAAATTATTAAAAAAAAAAATAGAGAATAAAATTCATTATTAAACAAATAATATGTATTTTTGACAAAGATGATCAAATTTTACAATTTGAATCTCCTTGAGTTTATAAAATAATTTTATTTTTACATAATAATTAATATCAATATGAGAGTTAATAAATATGTGTTATAAATAGAATTTTAAAAACCTTGGTAGTAAATATACAATTATTTATAAAAAATTCTTATTATGAAAAGCATTAAATTCTTAATTAATTTACAACTTATCTTAAAATATCTGTTATTTATTGTAATTGAGTATAAAATCATAATAATTTATTTTATTCTATTTTTAAAATTAGATCATAATTTGCATGAAGAAGAATTGAATTATAAGATAACAAGTACAAGTATAAAAATTGTGCAGTTTATTAAATTTTTCTGTTTATCTTTTTAATAATATTTCTAGGAAATCTTAGGTTTATTTGTAGATGTTCAACAAGTGTCTATTTTAGAGTATGCTCAATTAGAAAGAAGATTTATTATGCTTAGATTCTAAAAATTTTATGATAATAAATTAATTATTTATGTCTTTTTGATGATGCATCATTGATTTAAATCATTTAGAAAGTCATAAATCAGAAAATTAGAGTTTTATCATTATATGGTATATTTTAATATAGTTATTGAAATCAATCTCATATAATTGATTTAGAATGTAAATTTAGCTAATAATTGTAAATTATATAGATTTTTGATATTGTTTATGCATAATACAAATGCTATAAAGATCTTGATTTTATTGATTAGAAGAACATAACTATATATAATGATAATATATATTTAAGTGTAATATCATAAATTTGAAAAGGATGATTTTGATAATAATTAGAAAACCATTTAAGGAGATGATGAACATAATAGAAATGAAGAATTAAGAGAATTGAAAGAAAGGGCTAATAAATAAATAAATAAGGTTTGGTTACCGAATAATAAAATCAAAAATATCTGATTATTCAAAGGAATAGCTTCTTTCTTCTTTAAAAAATGATTGATTTATCTATGGGATGTAATTTTGGTATGGCTATTACTTTATGTTCAAACTCATCATAATAATGTGAGATATTTTAATCATCAAGCTCATAAGTGTCAAAATTGTCAAAGGATGCTGATGGAGAGAGAGGAACAACACATTAAGCAAAAGTTGATGGTGTATCTATGGTTGATTGTGTTTTAAGTGTAAGAGATGATTTAAAGGGAACAGATTCAGAGCAGCCCATTATGTTAATTAAATATTAATGAAAGAGCGTTATTTAGATTATATTAATTAGGGGATAATTTATTAAATAATATTAAATTAATGAATAATTAATTATATTTTAGAATTTATAAGTGGTAATTCTTTTTAGAATATAAAAATTATTATGTTGTTTAAATAAAATTGCTCATTGTTTAGAAAGTTATTAAGTTAGAAATGTTTAATGATGCCAGGAGCATACAATGGTATGGTTGGTAGACAATGTGCAGATAATGGTTTTGAAGCCTTATACATTTCAGGTGCTGCAGTCACTGCATCAAGTGGAGTCCCAGATATTGGGTATAATTTAGAGATTAGTGTTTAAGCATGGTAACTTTGGATGGATTCTGTAAGACAATCAAAGATGTTGCTCTTGCTTCAGGATTACCAATTTTGGCTGATGCAGACACAGGATTTGGTGAAGGAGAAATGTGTTCTAAAACAGTTTGGGAATATTTCATACATGGAGCATCAGGTCTACATATTGAAGATTAAGTATTTCCAAAACGTTGTGGACATTTAGATGGTAAGGAATTGGTTCCATCTGATGTAATGGAGAAAAAGATATAAATAGCTAAAAATGCAAGTGTTTAATGTAGTGGAGGAGAGTTTGTCATTTGTGGTATTTATTATAATTTAATGTTATTATAGCACGTACTGATGCTAGAGGTACACATGGATTAGATGAATGTATTAAAAGAAGTAAGGCATATATGGATGCAGGTGCTGATATGATATTCCCTGAAGGATTACATACAAAAGAAGAAATGGCTATTGTTGCAAAAGAATTGAAATCTAAGAATCCAAATATTTATTTATTAGCTAATATGACAGAATTTGGAAAGACTCCATATATTTCATTAAAGGAATTTGAATCAATGGGTTATAATTGTGTTATCTATCCTGTTTCAACATTAAGAATTGCTAGTAAGGCTATTGATGAATTTTTGAAATAATTGTAAAAGGATGAATCTTAAGTAAATTCAGTTTAAAAGTAAAGAAAATTAAATAATTTATAAGTATGTAAACACGTAAAGAATTATATTCTACTTTGGGATATACACCTGGTAAGGAATGGTATTTTCCAAATTCAAAGAAACAATGATAATTGTCTAATCAATATTTCATAATAAAAGCAATATAAATATAATCACTACCTTTTTCTGTATATTTAATTAAATACAAATTTAAGCAACATTAATCTATATATTAATTTGAATGTATTCCTCTTTCACATGTAGTTTCTTAGAGTGTATAACTATCTTGTGGATTTTAACTTTCATAATGACTTTTGATCCAATTAAAAGATAAGAAATTATGTTTAACAGTCATTATTCATTATGATATTAGTTCTTAATTACATGATTAAGCATTTCTTATACAATTTATTAATTAATATCTATTAGATTAAGAATTTATTTTTCTTTTGCTGATTGAGATATATAATTTTATGTAGATTCAATTTGTTTTAGTTTTGAATAATATGGACTAGATATTGACATTTTAGGTTCAAGACATCTTTGAAGTTAAATAGTTCTATAATTTCAATCTTCTCTTGGTTCACATAATAATTACCCATAAATATTCAAATTAATTTAATTCAATACAATTTCAATTAAAATCCATAAACGTCATTTAGTAACTATTTGGCAAATGAAACACATTCTTGATAATCTTTATCATTAAATTAACTCATCTTTCTAATCAATTCAATTACAAAATCACTTGTTATAAAATCTTTCAATTTTATTTTCATTTCTGGTACTGTCTAAAAGAAATGTGAACAATCAAATATACAACATAATGTTAATCTAACATATTCCTATTATTTTATTTATAATATATACAATTGTAGGTTTTAATTTTAAACTACACATTTCAGTACAAAATATTATAAACCAATCTACTGTATCTCTTAAATCAAAATTAGGTATATTAGGTTCACAATAAGCATGTAAAATACAAGTATAAAATGAAGTCATTGTTTCTTTTAATCTTTCTGCATAATCTTAATCAACATTCTATTAACTTTTTGTTAAATCCATACTAGCAGCAAATCCTAATTTTAGTATCTCTTTCAAATCACCTAAAAATTAAAATGATTTCTCTTTCAATCCTAATATTATATCTGCAATAGCATTATAAACTTATAATTTTAATTCTCTATTAAAATTAGGATTCTATATTTTAATATATATTTATATATTACTTTAATTAAACCAAAGAAATAATTTAAAATGTTCATATAAGGTACAAATTCTTCTTCCATAGCTCTTGCAATATCTGCTAAACAAAATAATGCTGTCTTAAAACTTTCCATATCATCTGGTTCAGATAATGGTTTATTTAATTCTCCTATTAATTAAGATGAATATTTAGATAATTTCTTTTTAAATGCATAAGCTATTCCTGAGAGTACATAAAAATAATCATTTTTAACTCTAGAATCAACATTTGATAAAGTTTTCATAATTGATTCAAATACAGATTCAGGTGTTGTTGAATCATCTAATCTAACAACACAACCATGCATAGCACTCATTAATCCCATTTCTAAATGATATTTAATTTCAGCAGGTACTTATGTACCACTCTCTAATAATTAAATTTATTAAAAGAATTGAATTAAATAGTCATTACATAATTTTGTATCAGTAACACTATAAATAATATTAAGAATAGCCATAAAAGCAGTATCAATTAAAGCTATTTCTGAATTTTTAATATCTGCTCTAACAGAAGTACTTGCTAAATGTTACAATATTGTAAATTTCTCTCTATTAAATATACTATTAGAAAAGAGTTGCAATTATTCAGTGAGATAAACAAATACCCAAATCAAATGTTAAACAATTGATATTTTATTATTTAATTAATCTAATAATGTTGCTAACATATGATTTGCTTAATCATGTTCATGAAAACATTATGGATAATTTTCAGCTACTCTACTCAATGTTTAAGCTGTTGCTTTCTTTACTTTGTAATGTTGATCAATTAAACAAGTGAATAAATTACTCAAAGCAGATTTAATAAGTATTTCTATTTCTTTTGTTTAAACTTCAGCTAATGCACCAAATGCCATAACACTAGCTTTTCTGTATTCCCATTATTAATGTGTTAAAGTATTTTATATAAAATTTTTGACTAATTCATATGTGTTAACTCCAGCAAAATCAATTATAAATGCTAATCCTTTACATGATGAATCAGGAACTGATAAACCTTAATATTCATCATCAACATCTCCACTATCTAATAAGAGGTTTCTCATAAATGGTAGTAAGAATCCTTCATAATTCTTCTTAAAAAATTACACACAACAATCTACTGCATTACTTTCTGGTGTTTATTAATTTCCATTTTATGTAATTTCTTCTTTCATTTCTGCACAAATAGTATTCCATATTTCAATTGCTGCTATTGAGATTTCACCTTAATTTTCAAATGAAGCCTAAGTTGTTTAAAATAATTCATTTATAAATGCAGGTAAAAATGTAAAGAGTTACTTAACAAAATCAATTAAACATTAAAGTGCTTTATGTTTAACTTCTTAAATGTTACATATTGCATTAGACAATATCAAATTTTTTACATAAGTAAAGATTTCCTAAATTTAAAGTTAGTGCAAATACTTATTATTTAAACAAATTGTTCATAAAATATAAAGAATCCTATAAGGCTTTAATTGCAGTCAATCTAATTTCTAAAGTCTACTCATTTAAATCCATTCCTACACAAATTCCCATTAAGATTACTTTTGAATCTTACTCAGATATACCTGAAGATTGATGAGTTTTCTAGATGATTAGGATTCATACTAATGCTTCGCAAATGTAACCTAATGTCATGATAGCTGACACCTTAATCAAAATATCAGTATGTTTAGAGTTTGTTGTCAATCGAGAAATTAGATCTGGCCATTCTTATCTTGGTAATTCTATGGCACATATTTCACTAATAGTCTAATAAAATATTTAAATAGATTTACATTAGCTGCTGATCTTCTTATTGTATTTTCAGGATCAATCAATTATTCCATGAACTTTAATTTCACATCATTCTTAGTTTATTAAGAACATGCTAACCAAGTTATTTAATTTGATGGAGGATGCTACTATAGAAAAGATTAATATACAATCAATCCCACTAATCTTTTTACTAAAGTACTACAAGCTACTCTAATACGATTCTAAATGCCGCGATTAGAGAATGCTTAAGCACAGTATACCATGAATTCATCTGGACATTCATCTTTGTACTTAAGTAATACTTATTCTGCTGAACTTCGTTGTGTATTACTCTCAAAGAATGCACATTACACTAAATCCAAAAATTATTGTGGCTGCATTTTTATGTTTAATTTTTTAAAATATAATGTATATACATAATTTAGTAGTAGTATATAATTCAAGATTAATTGATTTTCTTAAGCATTCTTCTTTCAAAATGTGCAAAGTTTACACCAAGAATAATACCATTATAATTAGGTTTTGCAGTATGAGGTTTGATTGCTTTAATCAAGGGAGGTAATTTTTAATAATTAGGAGTTAAATGGTCTTTATTAAGAGATATTTCTTAAAGTGGCATTTTAAGAGGAATCTTATTCATTTGAGGTAGTCGTTATCTTGATTCCCCTTCTCTAGTATTTGACCTTTTCTTTTTGTTTGGATTCCTATTGAAGAGTTGTATTTCTTTCCCCCAATTTAATAGAGTGGGCTCCAATTCACTGACCTCTCTTAGCTGCTCTATAGCCTGATGCTCGTTAGGGATTAAATTCATTAATTAAATTAATAAATGGCAATTAACACTCTGGACACATAATCTACAATATTTGTGCCCCTTTTTATAATTGCCACATTAAAGTAATGGCATTATTCAATATAAGATAGCTTACATGCATCTTGTATCTGCACGCTTCTTTACAATCACTATTATATATATATATATATATTAAATAATATTTAATGTCTCAATTGTCTAGATAGATGAAGAAGATCGGTAATTACTAGCTAGGGGATTTGCTAGGTAGAGGTTCGATTGGTACTGTGTACAAAGGATTGAATTTGGAATTAGTAATAAACACACAATAATAGAGGGAACACTTGTGGCAATTAAGCAAGTGTCAAGAGCCACACTGAAAGAAGATCAGTATAAAGCATTACAACAAGAAATTTATCTATTGAAGAAGTTGAAACATGAAAATATAGTGAAATACATAGATTGTATAGAGACTGATCAATTTTTGAATATCATTCTTGAATATATTGAAAGTGGAAGTTTGGCAAGTATTCTAAAGAAATTTGGATCATTTCCAGAGTCTTTGGTTGCAATTTATGTTAAATAAGTATTAAAAGGATTAGAGTATTTACATTAATAAGGAATTGTCCATAGAGATATAAAGGGTGCCAATATTTTGACTACTAAAGATGGGTAATTTTAATCATAAGATAATAAAGTACTGTTAAATTGGCGGATTTTGGAGTGGCTACAACTTTATCTGAAGATACGACTTAAAGTAATAACATAGTTGGTACTCCATATTGGATGGCACCTGAAGTTATAGAAATGTCTGGACATTTATCTACTTCCTGTGATATATGGTCACTTGGATGTACAGTCATAGAATTATTAACAGGAAATCCACCATATTTTGATAGATTATAATATGCAGCAATGTTTTAAATTGTTCAAAGAGATTGTCCTCCATTACCAGAAGGAATCTCAAATGAATGTAGAGATTTTCTAATACAATGTTTTTAAAAAGATCCTACTTTAAGAGATGATGCAACAACTATGCTTAAACATCCATGGATTACTAAAAGTTGGCATATAGTATAAGGACCTAATTTACCTGAAGAAGTAACAAATACTATACGAAATCACATAGTAGATTAATCTAATTTTGGAACATTTATTACTGATTCATTTATTGAGTAAGTACCTTAATTAGTTCAATGTTAATCACCTAGAAAAATAGATAAAAGTAGTGCTGTTAGAGATTCTTAATTAGATTCTCTCAGATAATTAAAATTAAGAACTAGTCATTAAATTAAATAAAATGGATTTTGGGGTTAAAATGAAGATGGTAAAAGTATGAGAGAAATTAATGAACTTATAACTTAATTAACAGAATAAAGTGATAATTCTTAAATTATCAAAATTTTAGAATAATTAAAAGACACTATTCCAAATGATAAATGTAAAGAATATTTTATTCATACTGGTTTAACTTCATTATTAGAGATTATAGAAAAATATATGCCATTATATTGTGAAAATAATTCATAAGATTAATAATAATCCTTATAAATTTTAAAATTGATATTTGAATTAATAAATATTGTAGTAGATTAAAATCCTTAATTATTAGAATTATCATGTTATTTGGGAGCAGCAACATTTTATCAATAAATAACTTCTTCTGAATTTCATAAAGAATTAAGAGTTGAAGCTGCCTATTTCTTAGGATAATTAACTTATTTTAAAGAAGGATACTTACTCTCAATAGGAGGATTAGATAATCTATTAGAATTAATTGACACATCAGATATCTCTGATAATATTGATTTAATTGGTTTAGCATTAGATACCATAATATTACTTTATGATCTTAATACTATAAGTTAAAGAAATCTAAGTAGACTTCTAACAAGCAAATTCATCACATATCGATTAGTAATTATAGCTGAATAAATTTAAAATATAGATGTTAATTTAATGATTAAATCATTGAATATATTAGTTATTTTAGCAAAATGTGATGATAAAATAGTTAAGTAATCACTTTGTGAAAAAGAAGTTATCACTAGATTAGCTACTTTTCTTAATTAAAATTAAGAATAAGCACTTTTAAAAACCATAAAAATATTTAGATATCTTTCTACTGAACCTAATCTTTAACCACATTTAGATGGATTTGCTATTATACCAAGAGCTTTAACTCTTTTAAAAAAAGATTTACCAAGTTAAGGACCAATGATTGCAGATATATTAAGAATAATATTTTATCTTACAAAACTTAATCATGATAAATAAGAAGAATTATGTCTTTATGAAGGTGTTCCATTATTGCTTGAATTATTTAAATTACCAAGTGAATAAGAAAATTAAATCTCAATGAAAAAGGCAGCTATTAGTATATTATGTTCATTAGCTACTTCTTCTGAAAGATGTAAATAAAAATTACAAGAAAATGGAGGTATTAGCATTTATGTTGGATTATTAACAACAAATCTAAATATTACAAAATTACTTGATACAATTGTTAAATTAATTGAACTTGATTAAAGTCAACGTATTCCTCTTAGTAAAAATATTGATATTCTTGTTGCATATTTTAAAAATAATACTGTTCCTATGTACCCAACATTAGTTAAAGTACTACCAAAAGAATTTGGAATTAGTCTATTATTTAGGAAATAATTATTGGAATTGTTGATTTAGAAAGATTAAAGTTAATTGAACTTAAAACATCTGCTTTAAATATTATATTATCTATTAGAGTCTGATTCAATAAAAATAAAAGACATGTTTAAGAATTCTATTCTATAGCAATTGATAGAACAAGAAGAACATGGTTTGGCTGTTTAAGGAATTGTAAAGTAAATTAAGGAATTGATATTATTAAAATAATGATCATAGATCGTGTATATGAGCTTATCTTTTTTCTTTGCCCTTTAATTTAGGTTACATTTCTTCTTCATCTTTCTTATATTCTAATTGTTTTTAGACTTATTTTAATTTCTTTTCCTATTATTACAACTTCTTGGCATTAATTTTCTTTTATTCTTCATCTGACCAATCTTCATCTTTATGTTATTATTCCTGTCTTTTTTATTTTTATTAATCTCTTTATAATGTCTCTACTTTATTGTTTCTTTTATTATTATTGTTCTTATTACGAGATTTCACATTGCGATTGTCACCATCTGCCAAGAAGTCGTTGTCTTCTAAATCCATTTAAATTTATTTATTTAGGTTTGTACAAATAATCACTATGTTAAATATTCTCTAATAAATTTTAGGTTTATATAAAAAATCATAATTCATTCATGATATTCTAATATTTTCAATAATATATATATATACATTATTTCCACTTCAAATAATTACTTATATGTTCATTAAATTTAGATGTATATTTATATAATAATCAATTATAGTAATTAGAGAACATAATATTGATATTGATTATTGACTTAAAATACAAGAAGAATTTGAATCAGAAATATACTCATACAATTATTATATAAGAATGTGATTAATATTAAATTTATATATATATATAAAATTTTGAAGTAGATGTAAAAGAAGAGGGAGAAGTTTAGGATTGAAACTCGAAGAAACGATCTTGAACGATGTTTCAAATAAAAAAGAGAAATCTAAGATTAAGGTGCAATAATTACTATAGGAGAATACTGCTATAATTCTGATAATTTATTGGGGAAGGGTTCTTATTGTTAAGTTTATGCAGGATGGAAAGTATGATAGTATATTTAATGATGTAGTGTTAGAATAGGAATAAGAAGGTGGCAATTAGAGTAATGATTGGAAATGAAAGAGTAAGCTCGGAAATAGAATTGTAGAAAAGTTTAAAATCAAAGAATATAGCTAAGATTTATGATGATGTAAAGATTGAAGATAAACATTATATAATAATGGAATTATGCGATGGTAAATAACTGTCTATAAAATGAGAGTCTCTAAGCAAACGGTATTAAGAATTTAGTAGAAATGAAGCTATTTAATATTTTTAGTAAATACTTAATGGTTTAGAAGAATTATAGAAACACAAAATTATCCACAGAGATTTAAAATTAGACAATATATTATTAAAAAAGAAATAGGTAATTATAATATAAATGTTGATAGATAAAAATAATTGATTTTGGATTTGCTAAGAATATTACAGACAATGGATTAGGAACTGAATCAGTTAAATGTGGAACTCCTGAAACAATGGCACCAGAAGTACACAAAAGTATTAAAAGAACAATCTATAGTGATAAATAAGATGTTTGGGCTTTAGGAATTATATTGCACTAATTATTTTATAAAATCCATCCTTTTGAATCATTAGAGTGTCTTTTGTAAGTCTATTCAATATAAATAAAGGGAGAATAAGAGAAGAGATACAAGAGAAGAAGAAGATGAAGTAGTTAATGATTTCATCAATAAATGTTTAACAGAAGAAGATAAAAGAATGAGTATAAAAGAAGCCTTGTAACATAGGATTCGTAAATATCAAATTGCTATTGATTCTGATGATTAGAAAACATTGTTCGGTTAGATAAAAGATTGTGTTTAAAGTAAATTGGAAAGTCTGACTCACTACTGGTATGAAACAGTAAGGGGTTATTTAATTAAATGAATGAAAACATATATATATATATATATATAATTCAATTGACTATTGAAGACTTTTAAGGAGTAACAGTTTTATTCCGTGTAAGTTACTCTTATAATGCATCTTTGACATCGGATTATAATTTGATTTATTTTCTAATTGTTTTAGTCTAACGATATTCATCTAAAATGTGATGTGCTTTGATTCGCTACTCTTTTTCTCGTTATTCCTTATTGAATGTAGATTCCATCATCATAGTTTTCTATTAACCAACTTTCTCAGATGTAATTACACATCCCATATTTATAAATTATAATATAATATCAAATTATTGGTACTATTGTATTCATAATCTTTTGTACTATTTACATTCTGATTGGCTATTCCTTATTGCAATATTAAACAGTAACATAATGTAAGTAACTTACATACATTAGATTCATTAGACAACAAAGAATTTCTATAAGTAATCTCAATGTTCCTACTTATTCCACTATAACTTTTCCTTATAATCTACATTCTTAATAAGTTTGAGTTTGAAAAAAAAAAATACTATTAATCCCAAGATTAATAAGGATAAATATAACAATTATGCTATTCTCTACATATGCAAACTCATCTTGAATGTCTTAGAACATAGAGTTATTGAAGGCATTATCATTAACATCAATGAAAGGAGTGCCAATATGCTGATTGTTGTCTAACACATGTAAGTCATCGACACACTAACATTAACTAATTTCATGCTCACATCAAGTAACGTGCACCACAAATCATGCTAATCAACATTGAAAATATTATCAATGCAAATTCTATAACTTTAAACTCTGTCATTTATTCATCCTTAAATTATAAAGCTATTGAATTCACATACAGTATAGGTATGTCTTATAAATTCACACATTCAGGTTCATTTTCAATTACTATCTGATAACTTGAATACATTAATTTATTATTATTAAATAATAAAATTAGATCAAACCAATACTAAGAAATAACATACATATAAACAAAAAAACATGTTAATTATACATTTATATTATATTCATTAAAAGAATTTTTACCATTCTAATTGATAATAATTTATATATTACATCTAAGTTATTCTCCATTAAAATTTGGTATTACTACTTTATATTCTACATATAAATCTCCATGTTAAGATGAAAATTCATGTTATGGCATTCCTTCTCCTTTTATAATTTAAACTTCTCCTGGTTTTGTAATACCATCTTTATCAATTCTTACAAAATGATTATCAAGATGTTTAATCTTCTTCTTAAAACCAAGTAAAGCTTCTTTCAAAGTTATTTCGACTTTGCATTTTAAATCATTTCCTTATCTTTAAAAGAATGTATGAGGTATTTATTCAATTTAAAATATTAGATCAGAAGTACCAGAATCATTACGTTCATCAGCCATATTCTCATATTTCTATAATATATATATATCTAATTATATTACTATAGTTTATTTGTCTTATATCCCTTTTTCTATATATAAACTAATATTATCAGCTCCAGGAATAATCTAATAAAATATAATATTCTATTACCTTATCACCTTTACAAAGATGACATTTTTTTTTGATTATCTTACCTGTTCCATAACATCTTTCACACGTGGCTTAGAATGTTTAAAAAACTTAAATTCTCAATAAATAACATTACATCCAAAACCAACTTATTATCTTTTCTAAACACTACCAACACCTTTACAAGTTGGACATGTTTCTACTAAATCTGGATCATCAGCTCCTGATCCTCTACAATGTGGACATAATATTTATTTAGTCAAATAAATAGGTATCTCTTTGCCATTATAAATATCCTCTAAAGTTACTCTAACCTTCACCTTCAATTCTGGACCCTTACGTTCTCCTTATTATTCTCTTCCAAAAAATGATCCGAAAATATCAAATGGATCATGATGCTACATTCCCTGATTATTTAGACCATCAACTCCTCCTTTATCATATTTTTTTCTTTATTCAGGGTCTGATAATACCTCATATGCTAAATTTATATGATTTTATATACCCACGTTGATTTTCGAGAATTTTTCATTTGCATCTGGATCACCTTAATTTCTATCTGGATGGTATTGTTGTGATAGTTTACGATAGGCCTTTTTGATGTCTTATACTGAAGCATTTGGAGAGACTCCCAAAATATCGTAATATTCTCTATGTACTGCACAATATATAGATATTAGAAGTGTAAATAATGTGAGTTATAGCTTCATTATTTTTATTAATCAAAGACAAAGATCTTCTCATTATTATTTGCTTGATATTCATAGCCAACAAACTGTTGCTGAACATTTGGATCTCTAAGCAATTGTATATTTTAATTGATTAATTCAGCATTCTCTTCATCCTCAATCACTATTTGACGTTAATCAAAATTATCATCACTTGGATTTGGAATGAATGGTGCAGTAAATTCTCTTTTTTACAATTTTGACCATTAGAAATTCTTAAACCATGGATGCAATTTAATTTCATGTCCTCCATTATAACCAAGTCGACTTGTTGGTTTTCTTTGTAATAATCGATTAACAAAATCAACAGCTTCACTACTCCAATTAGGAGGTACTTCACTTGATCTAATTTATACTTATCTGGCTAATATTTAATCACGAATCTCTTATCTAGATCGACCAACATATGGTCTCTATTTTTTAATAAATATTAATTCATACTCTCCCTAACATAAATTCATAAGCAATAACACCCAAAGCATAATAATCAACTGCAAAAGTGTGATTCTATCTACACATTACCTCAGGAGCTATTTACTTATTAAATAATATACAGCTTACCCATATATCCAGGAGTACCACTAGTATCGCTAGAATTTTCAGGCTTCATAACACGAGCAATACCTAAATCAGTAATGTGTACAAAACCCTTTTCATCAAGTACCAGATTTTCTGGTTTGATGTCTCTATGTATTATGTTGTTATTATGTAAGTACTCTAAACCAATAAAAATAGAGGCCACAAAAAACTCTTATTATCATCGAATACTATTACTAGTCTGTTCCTCATTAAATCGTCTCATTCTTCCAATATGAAATCGTAAATCACCTCCACACATGTAGTCCATCACCAAGTATAAATTCTCTCGATCTTGAAATGCATAATTCATATTGATCAAGAATGTGTGCTTTAGTTGACTTAGTAGCATACGTTCATTCATAACTGAATGCACACTCTTCTTTGTTATCACTAATGCTTTAGACATCTCTTTCATAGCATATGGTTAACCAACCCTTTTCACCTTCCATACTTTCCCAAATCCTCCAATTCCTATTACATATTCAAATGTAAATGCAGCCTTCCCAATCTATTTAGTATCTGAAACCTTTGGACTTACAACTTCAGGCTCTTTGTTCTCTTTCCTAACTTATGCTGAGTCATTTCGAATATGAATTGGCCCTGTTGGTGTCTTTGCTGACATTGCAATTGCACGAGCTTTGGCTATTAGCTATGTCATTGAGTCTTTTTGTCCCTCTGATGGTTACTTTACTTTCTATTATTTCATCAGTGTAGCCAATTTAGATAAATCTATTGATGCATTCTTGCTATGGTATAAACCTTTAGGTAAACTCACTTAAGTAGGAGATACAGCTGGACTCTGAATTGCATATTAGGAAGGACTCTTTTATTTCAGTAATAGAGTATTGATGAGTTTATTGTTTGGACTGCTAGCCTAACTCATCTTAGGAGGTTGCTTCATTATATTTAATTAATAAACAGCTTATATTTATATACTATAGTAACTTCACATCTGATTGAATAAATATAATTAAACGTTCATTCCTATATAGTATTCTAAATACAAATAAGTTGATGTGATCATAACTTATTTATATAATTAACTTTTAATGTAGAGGATTTAAAATTTAAAAAACTAATAAAATGAAGGGTTATTCAATATTGAATTAAAATAAAATCATATAATAGTTAAATTTAATTCTATTTCTTTATTCATTTAATGATTTTTAACTAAATGAATAAATACTAAATTGATTATAATAGATATAATTAAATTGCAATTAAGTATATAGATATTTATTATAATAATTCATAATAATAATAGAAATATATAAATTGATATTAAATTATCATTATTCATAATCTTCTAAATTCCAAAATTTATGGAATAAACAATATATTTTTCTTATAAATAATTACAAGGGTCGATCAGGTTTTTGTATATTTTTTAATTAATCAAGATTTTCTTATTGAATATTTAGTACTTTTATTCTTTTTTAATAAACTCTCTTTAAATATTCATCTTAATGTTAATACTTACAAAATCTATTTTTAAATTAATCTATCTCATTCTATACCAATGATAATTTTTCATCAAATGAGATTTCAAATAATTAATTCCATTATTTAATTTCTTTATAATCTAGATTAGATGATGATTTAAATGATTCAAAAAATTATTCTTAAAATTGTTTTAATGATTTATCAGATCTATTGAATATTTTAACTAATTAGTTTATAAACATTTATGTTTCTTGATTCAACTCATTACAAACTTTTAAGATACTATTCAAAAACTTATTTCCTTAAATATATTCATTTTAATCCATATAATTATTATTTAATGATGTATTAACACATTCAATCAATTTTCCATTTAATAATTGATATTTTCTTGGATTTTCATCTTGATTTCTCAAAAGAAATACTTTATCCTCCTTAATATCAAGTTATTTTCTTAAACTATTTTATTTCTTTTCGATTTCCTTTCTATTTTTTAGACTTTTTTTTTTCTAATTTATTTTATCCTAAATATCTAACTATTTATCTGATTTCTCATCATCTTTTTTCTGTGGTCCTGTTATTGTAAGTATTTTATAATTAGCCATTTCAGTGATCAATTATAGTAATTCCAAAGAAAACTTATTTGTAGCAATATATCCTTCATCTTCATATTCAATCTCATCAAAATTATCAGATTTTGATGGTCTCCCACATTTCTTCTTACTTTTAGGCATAATCAAGGGAAATATAAGATAACAAAAATAAATTATTTATTCCTCTTTTCCTCTGAAACAAATAAATTTATTAAAAAATTTATTCTATTGATTAATATTCAATTAAAAATCAATTCAACAATGAATGAAAACATCTTAGGTTAATCACAATAAACTATAATACCTTGATTAAGTATATACATCTGAGAATTCGAAAAGAAATGAATTCCATTATAATGAATATTGTAACTCAATTAATATCATATATAATCAAATCAAATAATACTAATAATAATAATAAAAAGATTGTTCAATATACATATATAATAATAATTTAAAAATGTCAACTTTCTAAGAAAGATTTAAAGGTAAAACAACAGTAATGAGTAGGAATGGCCTAGAATCAGTAATTAATTCTTGTTAATAACCAATTAAAAAAGAATTTGAATGTATGATATATGAAATATTTCAGATTAAAATAGATGTCCTCATATTTAATAACCTATACAATAACAAATTAATTTTCAACCTGTACTTACACAAATTTAATATAATAATTAATAGCATCATTAAAACTTATATCAACATAATCCATACATACCAGAATAATAATAATAGATTCAAGATTCTCTATAATATTTCAATCAATAGTAATAAATTCAACCTTCTTTTGATTATTCAGTAAGACAAACAGTTAATGAACCTTAAAAAAAAATGGAACAAAGATCCTAATCTGCAAAATAATAATAATAATCAGTAGATGATTTGTAACGGTACAAACCATACACCATAAAGGATTATGAGATAATGAAAAAGACTGCTAATACTAAATTAGGAGGTTTGGGACCTAATATTAGTGGAGAAGAATGGGCAAAAGAAAGAGAAAAGCAACTTAAAAGATAAGAATTTGCAGAATAAGTCAGACAATTTAATTCAACTAATATTATAACTATAAAAAATAAAGAGATTAAACAACCTGAAATAAATGCTAGGTATTATTACAAATATATCAAGACAAAAGGCAATAGAATTTGCCAGAAATATACCAAAACCTGTTGTGAAAAAGAAGGATGATAATACTACTATGAAGATTATGCATAATAAAATAATAAATAATAATTAGAATATTTTTAATGATGAAATTGAAAGACTTGAAAGAGAACATATAAAGTATTTAAATTAATTGGATAAGATGAAATGATATTTGTTTATTAATATAATTATATGTTCTCTATAATAATAATAAATTTAGAATATTATAAATTTAAAAAATAATATTAAAATATATTACACATTTATCTTATGTCAATAAGTATTATTAAAATTAAAGAAATAAAATGGCTATTTTTATTTATATATTCCTGTCAAATGATGATTCTTTGATTATTAAATTATTTATTTTAAAATACAACAAACAGGTTTATTGTATCTAGAGAAAAAGCATGGTTATTCACATTTTTGAGAATTCAATATAGTACTATAAGCAAATGACAAAGCATTCTTAAATTAAAATATTAATAATAATTACTTTAATATTCTTGATTTTAAAAGTACTACTAGCAATGTTATTGCCTTTATTATGTAAATCCAATATAACTAATTCTTATTATCCTTGATCACTAAAATTAGATGAATCTTTACAATTAAGGAAATTGTTATTAGTAAATATTAGGTTCATCAACTTACATATTCTCTGTTTGGGATGGAACAATATTTATAATTTTATTAAAATAATCGATATCTTAACTATAAAGATCGAAAAAGTCTAAAAAGGTTTTACCAATTTCTTCATTTTCAATATCACGTACACGTTTAATTTGTAATAAAGCTAAAATCATAGTCAGAATGCAATAGCTATTCAAACCACCCTTATTACATATTAAAGATATACTTGATAGGAATTTAATAGATTAATAGATTTAAAGTAAAACTTTAAAATTAATGCTAGACTTTTAAATTATTTAAATTCTTTCTAAAATTCAATCATTGAATTAGCAGTCTTTCTACCAGAATGATCATTTTTACTAATAGTAATATCAATAAGTTTATTTTAAAATTCTTATGAACATTACATTTTCAAAACAGGTTTTCTAGCATTATCAATAACTTTGACATCCTTAATAAAGCCTTGTATCTAAAACTATATACCATAATACTTTAAATTATTCAGCAATTTTATATAATGAAATCTTTTCTTATTCATTTGTTTCAATTACTATATCAATATCAGAATCTAATAAATTTAAACCAGTTTAACAAGAACCATATAAAAATGCACGAGATTTAGAACATACAGATTGAACAGTCTATTATATTATAATCTATTATACTTCATCAACCATTTAAACTATTTTATCAATAATTGGTCTTTATTCTTCCAATAATTTATTTAATTCTTAAGAGAATGTATTAATTTCAAATGATAATTATCTTATTATATATATATTATAATATACTTTACAATGTCATCTAAACTAGTTCTATGATGAGGTAGTGTAATAAGTGATTCAGAAATCAATTAATCATAAAATGGTTGATTAATATAATTATTTTCTGGAATTTATGATTCTTAATCTTTTTTTTCTTTATTTTCAGTTTAAATTGCTTAATCATTTAATACTTTTATTGGTTTCTAAAATATTTCATTAAAATCTTCATATTTATTAGATGACTTCTATGAAATTTAATTATTTTCATTGAAATCTTCTTATTTTCTTTTTCTATTTGGAGATTTTTGAAATTAAATTTCTTCTTCTATAAGTTAATTTCTTGTTTCTTAATTACAAGCAACATCTAATGGTGTTTAATGTAATTAATTTTTTTTTTTATATAGATTTTCCTTTTGACATATACTTTTTATAATTTATAAATTGCCCAATCTAGAAGCTATATGTAATGCTGTATCTCCATTTTCATCTTATCCAGAAGCACCATATTATTCAATAATCTTTTATGCAGTTTTAAAATTGCCTTTACGCATAGATTTGATTAAATGTTAAGGTTTTTCAAGTTATGTTACTTAAAGCAATGTTTCTACAATATCCCAATTATCTTATTCTGATTATATTGCAATATCAAGTGCTAATTTAAATTACTTTTTATCAAACTTTTCTTTATATTTAATGATCTCATTCAATATACTAATTTTGCCGCTTTTTGCTGCTTAGATCAAAGCAGTATTTCCTTAATTATCCTTATAATTGAAATCAATTTATTATCTTGATATTTTTAGTAAAGATTTACTTTAGAATTTATTAAATGCATTATAAATGTTCTTCACTATCTCTTGTATATTAGATGCATTCAACTAAGGCTTATGAAAAATTCATTTATGCTGTTTAATTTACACGTATATAATCTTCCAATTAAACATATTCACCTAAATTGTAAATGAAGTTGTACCTTGATTAGTATATTCGACTATTTTTTATTAGTGAATAGATTATTATTACATATTGTGATTTTTAATAATTTAAATATTACATTAACAAAAATTATCATAATCAATAATTTATAGATATAAATATTAACTATTAATAATCAAGTAAAAAAATACAAAAACTATTTATTAGAATCAAATTTGTTAAGTTGATTCTTATAAAATAAGAGTTCTTTGACTATTTAACAATATGTGTATTAATTCAAATAGTCTCATATTCCCATCAAGTTTTTATGTTTTAACTTTGCCCACCAAAATAGATAAATAAGGTAGAACAAAATTCTAATGAGATTAATTTATTCTATCACAGTAGGCTTATAATATTAAATTAGATAAGTCTCTGACCATAAGAAAACAAGATAGTTTACTTATATCAAATTTAAATTCGTATTCATTTTGATTTCGCAATAATACAATTATGTCAATCAAATAAATCTTTTACTTTATTATATTACAATGATATACCAATTATTATTTCTATAAGGATTTCCATACTTTTATCTATAATTGATCCATTTCAATGTAAGATGAAGGACTAAAATATTTTGGAATTAACATTTTACTTAATATAATTAAGATTACTGATTGCAAGTGTTTCTTATTTACTTATTGAGTTCTTCTCTTATAGAGTATTATTAATATCATCTTTTGTAAAAGCTCTCCGAAATGCCATAATGTCAAAACTCTTGCAAAATTAATTAGACTCATAACTAGTAGTTCTTCCCAATGTGAAATTAGACTATTAAGTATGAGTGTGAAGTATTTGAACTTTTCTTAATATAGAATAATCATTTATTGATGGCACTTATTTCATTTATAATTTATAATTATAATTTAAATATCTATATGATTATATATTTGTTGGATACATGAATATAAAAGAAAATTAGAAAATGAATTGTTAAAATCTTTATGATTATTCAAAATAATATTTATAAAAATAATAAAAGAAAATGTCTAATATAAAAATTGTGTATCAAAGAAAAGTTCATAAATTACCTCCAAAGATTAAAAGTCATTAGGAAATCATAGACACTATAAAGTCCATTTACCCTCAAATCAAAGAAGTCCATTTATATACTATTATCAATCCTAGTAGAAATTTAAAATATTTCTTAGCTGAACCAGATGGTATTGAGGAAATCAATTGTGATTTAAATTTAACATTACTTAAAATGTTATATAAATAAATGGGATGGCCAACTATCAAATTACTTGTTGTAGAGAATTAAAATGATGAAAATCAATTAAGAAATTCCATGGATTTATTAAATCAAAGTTAAATTATGTTAGATAAATCAAATTATCAAGATTAATCCAATATTAATAAGTAAATAATTGATCTAAATATTAGAGTACAATAAAAATAAGTAATTGATTATAGAAAAGATGAAAAATTAAAATAAATTATCATTTAAACTATTGATGAACGATTAATGTACTATAATCTTTTGAATCCAAAAAAATAAGACACAGAGATGATAGAAAAGGTTAAACAATTATCATAAATTTTTACCTAATATTCTTATGATTGGTTATTTGAATTTGTTAAACAATAAGGTGCTAATTAATCATATGAACAATTAATATCGTTGCTGACTGAGAATTATTGATTATTTTATTCATATATTAAATAAATTAAAAAAGATTTAAAAATGGTAATAGCTTCACACTTATTGTTTAATAGGGAGCTCACAAATCCTTGAGAATGAAGAAAAGGTTAATTAAAGCCAATAAATAAAATAGACCATTACCAAATTGGTTCAGATATAGAACTGATAATACAATCAGGTATTTTTAATTGCAATTTTTAGATATAATTCAAAGAGAAGACATTGGAGAAGAACTAAGCTTAATATCAATTGAGTTATAATAAACATTATTACATGTACAAATTAACATCAATACTCATTTTATATTTATACTCATTATTTTAAACACTCAATATATTAATAACTCAATCGATTTGTTAGTTTTTAAATATAAATGTTCTATACTATTCCCCTTACTTTAAGTAAGTAATTTTGCAATAAAATCTATTGCTCCTTTCAATACATTATCTATTGTTCCATTTTGACCTACCTTTCCTATTGGAATTATTTATTTTATTTGATTTTTCATTACACTGAAAGTACTTCCAATCAAGTGATTAATGTATTCCTAATATTCTACAATATTATAATGTTTTTTATAATCAAAAGGCACCTTAGATGGATGAAATGGATATATTTTCCTAATATTTCAATACTAATATTACTTGCTAGGTTTCTTTTCAATAATTTTATTATAGAGTGAATAATCTATAAGAATTAAATCAAGGTTAGGAAAGGATTTACCAGCTATATAAGCATTTTAACTCATAACATTATATTAAGGATATTTTTTTTAGAATTCTTCTAAAATATTACCATGAACAACAAATGCCACTTTTACATGTATGGCTTCTTTAAGGGGACTGAATAAAAATAATGATTATTACATTTAAATTATGGGTGCTTCAATTAATTCTGGTATTTTTTGTAATTCTGCAACTAAATAAATTTTACGATCACCATCATTATTAGTATGATAGTATTTATTTAGTGAATCAATTACAGATTCAATTTTAGATTTATCTAATTAAACTTTCTTTTCTGTAATATATTGATGTTTTCTAAATTGAGAATTAGTGCTTTTAAGTGCATCTGATCTTTTTTCAGCTTTTTTAATGGTAACCTTTTTTTAAGTAGTTGAAGTCTTTTTGAGTGCTTATTATTGCATGTCCATTTTAATTTTTTTGATTACTTTAGATTTTCGTAAGCCCATAAAATAAAAATTAGTTATATTATTGATTTGAGAATGATTAATTTTATATATATTGATATATAAAGAGGGAATGATATTTGAAAGAGATAATAAAATAATAGAATAGTATGAATAATAAATAGTAGTTTGATGAAAAAAAAAAAAAATAATTAACGAAATAAATATATGTAACAATCTACTGCCAAAAATCTGAGAGACTTACTCATAAAACAATAATTGAATTCTAAAATACATTTTAAAGGTGAACCAATAAAAGTGCCACTTAGAAAATAATCAGGTACTTGGGAATGTTAATGTAATCTAAAACATTGTGCAATCTGTACTCGTAAAAAGGTTAATCAGAGTCCAATGATTAGATAACAAGATTCAAGAAGAGATATGAAAGTTGGAAGTTCAATCTCTGCACATCAATCACCTAATAGAGAGAAATAAAGTTAAATATTAATGAATAGATAACCATCTGCAAAAAAACCATAATATGCAGAAAATATTATCTATCATAAAAGTAATATCAGCAATTCATAACTATATGAAAATAGTTATCAATTAAAAAGTAAAGTAGTACCTAAAAAAGTTGAGAGTAAAAGTATGTTGAGTAGTACTTAGATGTCATTTAAATTGAAATTGACTAGCAAATATAATTCTGCTAATTCAGTAAATTCAATCAATTCATAATCTCGATCTGAATAGATATTAAATTCAATATCTGAATCAGCTCCTAATTCTCCAAAAAAGGATAAATAATCTCATAGTCGTAAATCAGAATTAAATGATAAAACTTAATTAGTAGCATAATAAATTGAGAAACTCCCTCCAGAAATAATAGGACGTTAACATTTTAAATTTTTATATGTAATTGGAAAGGGAGGTTTTGGTAGAGTATGGAAAGTAGAAATGAAGAAAAATAAAAAAATGTATGCTCTAAAAGAAATGGCTAAAGCTAAAGTTATTTAAAAACGTAGTGTAAATTCTGTACTAAATGAGAAATATTTGTTAGAACATCTACATCATCCTTTTCTTGTTAATATGTCATATGCATTCTAAGATAGAGAGAATCTTTATCTTATCATAGATCTCTTAACAGGAGGTGATTTACGTTTTCATTTAGGTAAAATGAGACGATTCAGTGAAGCTTAAACAAGTATTTATTTCTTATTCAATTTTTATTAGAATTCTTTGTTGCCTGCATTTTACTCTCTCTTACATATTTACATCAACATGGAATAATACATAGAGATCTTAAACCAGAAAATCTAGTTCTAGAGGAAGATGGATATATGAGATTAACTGATCTGGGAATTGCACGTATTAATAAGGGTAATAATGCTGGAGATACTTCTGGTACTCCAGGATATATGGCACCTGAAGTAATGTGTAGAATGGATCATTCAATTGTTGCAGATTATTATGCATTAGGAGTTATAACATATGAATTAATGCTTGGACGTAGACCATATAATGGTAGAACTAGACAAGATATTCGTGAATAAATATTAGCTAAATAAGTTTAAGTAAGGAGAGAAGAAATGCCTAATTATTGGAATGAAAGTGCTATGGATTTTGTTAATTCAGTATTGATTCAATTATATATATATAGTTAATTTAACGTAAACCTGAAAGAAGATTGGGAGCTAATGGAATAGAAGAAATTCTTCATCATCCTTGGCTCAAAGGATTTCCATGGGATGATCTCTTAAAAAAGAAACTTACAGCTCTTTATACTCCAGGAGTAATTTGATTTATCTAAAGTAGTCTGTAGATAATAATTTTGATTTCCAAAATTAGATATCAGAAGAAACATAATTGAATGATGAGTAACTACTTGAAAATTAAGTAATGTTACGACGAGATACTGTCTAAGGTAATAATAAGATAATATATATATATAGCATTATTTGATGGATATCAATATGATGCTGATCTCTCAAAATTATAACATTAATAAACTCAAAAAAATTCATAGAGAAGATTTTAACAATCACCAGACAAAAAATGAAATCTATATATATATATATATATGATTAGTTAATATTAATTTGTATTTTTTTTGAATATTGTTTCATTATCCTTTTCTTGATGAAACTTATTATTATTTGGTTACTGCATGTTCTTCAATCAATGAATCACCAACATATTCATTTACTCTTTTCTTGAGATACTCATTGACAGTTGCAATCTTTTCTCTGTAAATCAATAAAGATTCTTCCAATAATTGATTCTCTTCATGTCTCTTTTCCTTCTCTGCATTATATAACTTCTTCTTGTAATTGTATTCCTCTAGAATAACCTGTAGATTCATGTAATACCTTAAGTTAAACTAAGAATTCTCATGCTTTAATCTTATAACTCCTTCTTTTTGGTTAAAATATCAGAAGCTAATTCTTTGTCATTTTATAAGGAATTCAAAAACTTGGCCTTTGCATCATATTCTTATTTCAAAGATTCCTATTCAGCCAAAAGATTTGTCTTAAAATCAGCAAAATCATTAGCAGATTATATTTCCTATTCTTCCAATCCCTTAATAGTTTCTCTTAATTTTTCAATTAATTATTAAATTACTCCTACTACATCTTTTGTCATCAATTACACTAATTATTCACCATTTCCTCTCTATCCTATTAAATTAATTATCATTTATACTGGTTTATGAAAATTAAGTTTCATCATCTCCTAATTTCACAAAGTCTTAGACTGCTTATTCTTCAAAAAGATTAGCATATTTGCTCAATTTCTCAGCATAATCTCCAACATGATTCTTTTCAATCAAATTGGTTTATTTGCTTTAAGCATCACTTCTAACCCAATCAAGTACTGAAAGTGCATTTTTATACTCTCTAAGGGTATCAATGAATAAAGCATTGGCTTCACAACGTTACCTATAATCTAATGAATATGTGGTTACTCTGCCAAATTCTCTAATTTAACTTCATTTGCCTTGTATCTCTTATTATTCCAATTCAAGTAATCTGTAGTTTATTGAATTTTCAAACTTAATTAAATAAAATAAACAATTACTCAACAGCTTCAAGGTCTTATGAAGCAGCTGCAGCACTCTTTGAATTTACATTCACAATTCCTGAGAATTCATTGATATCTTATAAGATAGCATTCTCAAATCTCTAGAATGTGAGATCAGCCTTGTCTTAGGCTTCAATATTTGCACCTTGTAAATCTTCCAAGAGTGTTAAAACAGATTATATAGCATCCTATGAGCTCATCACATTTGTCTTAGAACTAAGCAAATTCAAAAAATCTGTGTTGATCTTCTTTGGACTGCACAAAACACTTTGGCTCAATAGTAAAAACACTAGCACTCCTGTTACACTCTTCATTATTAATTTTATTATTACTATAAATACCGTTTTTATTAATATTAATTAAATCACTAATCCTATAATCTTTTTTTTATTCCTTCTACTCTTTATCATTCAATCATCTGACATATTCTATTTTCTTAAGTAATTTCAATCTCTAATTCTCTCTAAACATATGATTTAAATATCTTCCTATCACAAAGTCAATTATATCTAAATACATATATGCCTTAATTCAACTCTCCTATTTATCAAAATTCCAAGAATTATATATATAATAAATCTTCTATTATATAATTTGCCATCAGAACTGTTACATGCCGATTAAAAACATATTGAAATAACAATCTAATCTAAACTAGAATTTCTTTATTATATGATAAAATTCTATTATATAAATGTCTATCAATTGGGTTATTTTTTTAATTTATGCATCCTTAATTCCTTTCTTTATTATATTCTATATAATTTAATTTACTACTTTTTAAAAATTGGTAAATAAATATTTATGTTATGTTTTCATATAAATTTTAATTCATAATCTTAAAATTTACATTAGTATTTTTCCAATTATCAAAATATATTTGTCTCTGTTATGTTTACTTATATGTTATAGGTAGTAAATATTATTTAAAAGCAAGGAATTTGATATAAATATCTTGATACATAATCTAAATATTATCAATAACTTTTTTATGATATGATTAAATCATAATGTATATTTTTAGGAAACATTACTATTTATATTCATTTTAAAATATTTATACTTAACATAAACAATTTACACACAATACTTTTATAATACAATATATTAATATTAAATAAAATGTATATTAGTCTTTCCTCTTAGAATAAGACTTGGTGGACTCATACTTCATTGGTGCCAACTGAAACTCATCAGAAGGTGTAGGATGTTATAAATGGAGTGGGTAGTTTCTAAAATAAGGCAACATTGATTTCTACCTATTTGAGTTTGGAAGCAGTTAACAGGATTCCTGTTGCTAAAAAATTAGCTATATATTTCAAGGCAGCAATAGTGGGTGCTACATTCTTTGGATCAAGGTATAGAGAATGTATAATTAAAGAATTGCAGCAGGGTCTTTTTATTAAAGAAGCATATAATCAGAAGTTAGCAAATTATTGGATGGTGCACCAATTTGGGAAAATAAGTTTGATGTACCTGAGTTGGATAAGAAATTCTTCTTCATTGATGACGATAACAATTTCGAACCTTCTTTATGGCATCACGGAATGTATGATATTATTAATTGTAAAAGTAATTCCATTGAGAAGCCAAAGGTATTTTACAAGCATGAGTGATTTTAATCATTTAATGGATAAAATTTAAAATAAAATTAAATCTTTAAATAAATTATGGGACGTATGCAAGCAAAGGGAAAAGGAAAGGGTATCTCAGGATCAGCCCTTCCATACAAAAGAAAAGCACCAAAGTGGTTGACACTCTCATCTAAGTCCATCGTTGATTAGATTGTAAATTTGGCAAAGAAGGGTACAAGAATAATGTAAATTAAGGTCTTAATGGATCATAAATTGGTGTTTATTTGAGAGATCAATAAGGAATCCCATAAACTAGATTCTTAACTGGTCAAAAGATCTTGAGAATCTTGAAGAAGAGAGGTAACTATAACCTTTAATTAAGGTTGTGCACCAAAAATTCCTGAAGACTTATATGCTTTAATTAAAAAGGCTGTCTAAATCAGAAAGCATTTAGAAAAGAATAGAGGAGATATTACAAGCAAATTCAGATTGATTTTGGTTGAAAGCAGAATCCATAGACTCAGCAGATATTATAGAAGAACCCAAAAATTGCCATCAAATTGGAAATAGTAAACATAAATCTCTAAACATATAGTGTATCAAAGACTGCATCTGCCTTAATCGGTTAATGAGCAAAAAATTTAATCAAATATAGTACATTATTAATATAATATAAATAAATAATTCCTCATGTAAATAGAGAGAATTTCTTTTTCTATTGTTACACTCCAATTAAAAGAGGTTCAAATTATTTCTTAAATTACCAAATTTGATCAGAGACATTAGCCAAACCTTACCATTATGATTCCATACGAGCTATAAAAATAAATTTAATATATATATACCATCAAATGATTTAATTTATTCTTGTAATTCATCTCTATTTATCCTAATGTTTTCTACTTTATTATTAAGTAAATCAATTTTAATTTCTAAGTTTTTCTCAATCTCATACACATTTAAACCAATTTAATTTATTCTTTCATTCACTTTTACTTCATCTGGCTTTAGAGGATGATTTTATTGATTTAATGAAGAACTCATAGATAGAGTCTAAATTTAAGTCCCACCTAAATCACATTATAATTATTCTCGAATTGCTTCAAAACTAGATTTTAAATATTGGAGAATACTCCTTTTAATAGTTAATCATTTTATTTACAATTGTATATCAACCAATTAACTTTAAAATTGATCTAATTTTTAATTAATCTCTTTCCAATTAGGATTGCCTTCTTCAGGAATATGTAAAAACTACATATATTGAATATGTATATTGTACATTTCTTATTATTTATTCTACTCTCTAAGTAAATTAGTCTGAATGCTCGAAATCCATAATATAATTATAAAAAAATTATTAATTAATTCATTTCTATTAGATGAATTGCATAAAGAGCTATTCTTTAAAGGAATCTATCAACTCAGTTTCATTTGGTATAATATAGGATTCATTTTTCATTTTTTATTTGGTTAATTGAGATCTACACATTGGACAAGAATCTTGTTCTTTAACTATAAACCATCCATCTATACAATCTTAACAATAACTATGTCCACAAGGTAGTAATTTATCAATCTTTTTTTCAAAACATATTTGACAAGTACCTTCTTCTTTTTAAAAATCAAACATTAATATTGATTACAAATCCTCTAATAATTGTCTACAATAGTAAAATTTCTGCTAAGTAATTAAAATATATTCCTTATCAACAAATATTCCAATACATAATTCATCTTACTTTTTAAAAAATGGAATAGTATCAAATAAATCTTATTTCTTTTTTGTTACTTCTGCTAGTAATTATTTACCCAAGCATTATTTAATTGTTGGAGATCTTTAATTACAAAAGTTCAATACTTAGCTAACAGATTAAATGTAGCCACATCCTTAATGAGCACATGTAAAGGTCTTTATTCCTATGTTTATTGTTATCCCATAATAATATTTATATATAATCTCAGAATCTGTTATCAAAGTATTAATATATTGCTGTTAATTTCTAAGACAAATTGTTCTAATATTCTTTCTACTATCCCTAATTATCTTGTTCTCTCAGAAGATTAAGCATAATAAGTATTTTCTAAAAGATCACACCATTCATGTTCAGCATCTAATGTTTATTGAGTTTATTCTAATTCCAACTAAATATTTTATATTTATTTACTGTATGAACTTCATAGAAATGAGGCAATATCAATATTAGACTTGAATGTTTGAAATTGCTTATTCTAATTGATTCTTTCTATCAACCAATCTATTTAGTTCATGAGTCAAATAAGTTGAAAATTCAACCAATCTTTACCTTATCTATTTTCAGTATCCTAAATTTATGACATACCATTACTTCCAATATAGATCCAACTCCTATTATTTGTATCTAAATTATGAAAGTAATTAAATAATTCTTTAGATTGCTTTTTGATCAACTTTTGTGGCTAATCCATTTTAGGCAGTAACAATAGGTTAAAATAGAGCACCATAAATTAATCTCATTTATAAAGCTTCAAATTTTGGTTTAAGTTCAGCAAATTTTGCATCCAAAGAAAGATATTAAACTAATTAATTAGTAGTTTCATTAACGTCATATTCACCATTCTTTTTAACCCAAGTCTTATGTGCCTTATTTCTGTTGGTTTCCTCTTAAGCAAATATTCTTTCATTACTTTCAATATCCTTTTTATTATATTACAATTGATTTGATTATACTTATTATAAAATGTTTAATATAACTAAAATTATATATCTAAATTTTATATGATTTTATATAATTATTACTTATATAGTTTATCTGACATCAGTTTCAGTTTCAATTTCAGCCAATGCCTTTTCATTATCTTCTCTCATTTAAGCATTGGCTGCTACTTAAGCTGTGTGATACGCAATAGAATTTTCTAAATCTGTAATAATAAGAGTGCATGCTCATCTGCCAACTTTAAAATATTGTCATGTTTATTTAATCATCAACTAATCCAGCTAAGACTTGATTAAGTAATACTAAGATTTCTTCAGCATTTCCTTTTGATTGTAAAAACATTCGGACAGTTGAGAGAATAGTATTTCCAAAGTTATTAGCATCAAATTCTACCAAAATAGTTTTAGTATCGTTTTAAACTGCAAATACAGATTAAATGATTAATGAAAAAATAATTAGTTTGTATTATTAAAACATATTAAAAATTGATATAAAATTTAATCAAATCATTTTTATTTATGTAAATATTTCATCCTTAAATATGTTAATCATATATAAGTGTGAAAATATTTACTAATTAATGAGTTTCTAAAATTATGACTGATTAATAAACTTAATAAAATAAAGCTTTTATAAATTATAATGAAGATTTCATATAAATTTATATATCATTTATAATACTCAATAATATGTATAATAGATATTTAAATACTTAGATAATAATTAAAAATAAATTTATTTAATATATTGGCTAATAATGATGATTTAAGTAAATAATTTAAAAAATGTTAATTTACAGATCAACCATATAATTTGGATAATTAATTTCCATTTTTTTAAATTAAGATTTTTACAATGGAATTAAGAGAAATTAGTTAAAGGCATATATAATGTAGATTAATTTTATAAATATTTCATAATTTGAAATGCGTTTTGTGATTGTAAAATCCAATAATAACTTAATAATTGAGTATAAGTTCCTAACAAAATTAAATAAGCAATCTATAACATTTAATTATCCAGAATATACTTTAATGGATGATTAAACTCTGTTGATTAATATAATATTCATAGAGTTTATTTTAAATTTATCATTTATAAATTGACAATCTTAATCCATTTATAATAATGTAAATGTTCAAGTTAAATATTAAATGTTATTTAACTGAAGTAAAAGAAAAACTCTATAAGATTCAATAATCGATTATGATATAATTAATTTTATTTAAATAATTGTATATGATTATAATATGAAGTGGATACAAATAATAGTTGATTAAAATATTAACTTGACGTAGAGTTAGATGATGATTGATAGATTAATGTAAGTAATCACAATATAAAAATCAAAATTTTGAGACTATTATTAAAAAAAAGTTTAAATATGAATTAATAACAATTTATTCATTCTTCTCGTTTATCTACAGAGATTGGAGATGAGAAAATGCTTTTGCATAAAGACAAACTACTTCAAAAGATAATAGAACAAGTTCAATTGTTAATGTCCAATACTAATTAAGTATTAATTTTTGTATTAATAGTAGGCAATAGAGGGAGATTAACAATTCTATGATGGATTCAAATATGGCATTGCTCATTAATAGATATGTAGATAGAAATATATATTTTTTAGCTGACATGATGTCATAGGTTTAGATGAGTTCTAATATAGATCAACCTAGAAGAGTATTTTCATAATAGGTTTTCACTAAAATGTCTTAGATACTCAAAAGTTACAGCACTCAATAACACAAGGTTACCATAAAAATCAATTAACAATTACACTATTTAGCAAGAGATACTATACGAACAATTTAAGAAGCTTTTGAAGCTTGTTAGTAAGTTGATAAAGTTCAATTATGTGGTAAAGATGCCTCCTTTAAATAATACGATAAATATATTAGATAATTAGATTAATTGGGATTCTTTTGGGAATAATTACATAGTCTAGAAAATAGAACCATTACAATAAATAAGGAGACTATTTCTTCTGAAATATCATAATATTTAGATCAATGGTTGGATACTTTAATATAGAGATTTGATTTTAAATAAACTTCACAAAGAATCTAAACACCATAATAAGTTAAATCAATTTAAGCTTCAAAAGTCTAACCTTAAGTGGATCATAGATTAAGAAATGCTCATGAATTATTTGCAGGACTTGGCAGAGAGAAAGATTAAATAGCAGCTCTTCAATTATACACTAAATTGGCAGAAGAAAATAATGCAACAGCTTAAGCAATTATGGGATAAATATGTTTAGAAGGGATAACAGGACCAAAAGATTATGATTAAGTAAATTTTAATTATTATTTATGTTAGGCATTTAGTTATTTTAAAAAAAGTGCTGATTAAAGGAATACATTCAGTTTATATCATACTTCCAAATTGGTTTTGGTATTTATTAAATTAATTATTAAAAGGAAGGAAAAGTATATGATAAATTCTCTGATAAAGATGATAATAATACAATAGTAAGTAAATATTCAAGTGAAGCATATAATCGAAATTATGATTGTACTTTTGCATTAACTCTTTTAAAAAGAGCTGCAGAATTAGATCATTTAGAATCCATGATTTATTTGGGAGATCTATATAGTAATGGACTTCAATTATAGGATTGTAGAATTTCAATAATAATTTATTAGATACCTTAGAGAAAGATTATTCAAATGCTGAATTCTATTACAAATAAGCTAAAAATAAGAATTCTACATAAGCAATGCACAAATTGGCACTACTTTATTAAACAATGTGTAAATAACCACTTTATAAAGTAAATTATATATTTATTGAATTATAGAATAGAAGTTAATTAATATAACCACTCTTAAATCAAGCTAAAAATCAAGATTATTTACCTGCTTTTTATGATTTAGGATTATTACTTTATTAAGGATTATAAGATGAAGTAGAATAAAATTAAGTTATGGCTGATTTGATTTTTGAATAGGGATGCATGAAAGGTGATCTTAAATGTGGTTAAAAATTACTTAGTTTAAGATTTTAAGCATTAAGAAAAAATGAAGTAGCAATTGATGATTTCTTCTCTTTACTTGATTAAATTGAAGAAAATAATAAGGATTGGACTATAACTTATTATATGAGAGGAAAAGTTTATGAAAAAGGTGTTTAAGTGGAGAAAAATTTAAAGAAAGCACAAGAATAATATAGATTAGGTTACATGAAGGGATGCTAAAAATGTAGAGCTTAATTAGATAAATATTAAAAAGATACTATTCCAACAGATAATAATCCTACTAATTCTTAATAATCTTCTTTAAATCAAAGATAAACAATTAATGGATTCATAGAATAAGTAAGATAATCTGAATGGAGAAGACCATTTTAAAAATAGAGATAAGTATCTATTGGAAATGTCTAATAAATCTTTAACAATATTGATAATGATGTTTAATCTACAGTGTATAAGATTATTTTGATTAATTTTAGTTAAGATAGATATACTAGAATGACTATTAGTATTACTAGACCAAAGAATCAAACTGATGATAGAAAGAGAGGAGTATCTGCTTCTGAATTGCCATTGTAAGATATGGGTAGAAGTATTCTTCTATCATAAATGAAATCTCCTGAGAAAATTCATTAACATTCTTAGTTTTGGTCTCCTAGATTACCATCTTAGTAATCTTAAGCAGGATCATAAATTACTAATTCTACTACCAAAAAAAGATTCAATCTCAATAAAATTCGGTAAAATAATTATCCAAGCAATCAATTTGAAAATGTAGTTAAATGAATTTATTAGAGTTATTTTAATTATTTTTTTATTTTAACATATTTTTATTAATTCTAGGATATGATTAATTTAATAGAATCATATATTTTTAATTAATTCATTTATATATTTATTTTTCTGCTAACACTATTCCAAAATATATCCTATCAATTAGGAAAAAGAAAATTAAAGAATACTTAAAATAATTTCTAATAATTTTACAATTTTTATAAATTAAAGATAAATTTGATAATGCATTTCAAGCAGTCTGAATAATCAATTATAAATATATAATTTCTTTTATGATATTTATTATACTATTTGTAGGTTTTGTTTAAAGTAGTGTACCACCTGGAACAGGAGAATGTAGTGTTTATACTACATAAAATGATTGCTTGAATTCTGGTTATTGTAAATGGAGTGGATCTTCTTGTGGACTTTACACTTCTGATTAAGATTGCTACAGAATTGATGAAATAGGGGCTTGTCGTATTAATGGAAAATATTAGACTCTATGTACACCTTTGGATTTAGTGAGTATTGAATATAAGAATGTATGTGGAGTAAGTGCTACTGTAGATTATAATTATGTTAGATACCCAATTATTAATAATGGATATTCAACATACTCAATCTCTGGATTGACTGTTGCTTAGTTAAAGGTTGCTAAACCATAAATGAATTTTCTATATTAAATTTTAACTTTGAATATTCAGGTAGCTCAAAATTCAGAATTATAAGAAATATTGGATTTATATTAAGAATACGAACCTGCATTTCTAAATGCAACAGTGCATCCCTTTTATTTAGAAAAGTGTTTATTTTAAACATTACAAAATTTAAGAGATGATACAACTACTTTAACTAAAGCAGAAAAAGAAAATACAATAACTAAGTTTTGGAATATAGTATAAGTATATTAAAAGAAAATGGCAATTTATAGTAAGCATTATCAAACAAACTACTACTTTTTGAATTTTGCTTAAACTACATTCTCAAGATTATTTATTTCAATTGAGGGATAAGATCACACTACTTCATTGACTTGGATCAAATATGAAAGAAATGGTTTCATATAGGTAATATCTTATACTCCAAAATTCTTTGGTATTAATGATGCTTTAACAGATGTAATTTATGTGAATGTAATTGCTGAAGATGGAACACCATTTGTGAAAATTGAGAATATGGAAATAATTTACACTCAAACAACAGGGACCCTGACTAATATAGCAAGGCAATTATAGTTTATTAGTGATAAAAAATAAGTACCTCATACATTTTCTTCCTCATTAACATCAACACCATGTGATGATATAGAAAGAACATGTAAATTTACCCTTCCATCACCTTTAACAGATTCTTAATTTATTTTTTATATATAGAAATGAATTAATAAAATTATGATCTCATTAATTTTCATCTTCATCATAACTATGTATGCTTAAACATATGTTGGATAAAGTCCATGTAACCTATTATCATCAACAGATTGTGGAACAGATGCAATTAATGGTAAAGGCTGGTGTTATTTGGATACGTAAATTTATGACAATAATATGATAGTGTTACAAATACATGTTAAAATTTACCATGTTATCTTATTGATGAAGTAGCTGCCTGTCGAACAGGAGGATCATTAATAACTGGTGGTGCAAATTTAGAGTGTGATTCCTTAGAGACATTTAGTCTATAATATGATAATGTGTGTTGCGATAAGAATCTTGGAAAATTGAATTATGCCTTTGTAAGATTCACTATGAATTTTGATGGATATGTTGATTAAACTAATGATACCCCTCCTATTCCTATGGCATCTTTAGTTATTACTACCAGTGTCAAACACATGTTTAAATTGTATACAATCAACCCTTGGCTGGTATCCTTGGAAACAACTGAAGCCAATTTTCAAACTAAACTAATTGCTATCTTAGATAAATACTTAGAAAGTACTACTCGAAATGAACTACTTACGTAATCAAGATCTCACCCTTTCTACTTAGAGAGAACAGTCTACTAAGCTTTATAACTACTCAGAGATTGGACTGTCATGCATAAATCTACTATTTCTCTTAGAAATGCCATTCTCCCTAAGATTAGAAGTGTAGCTCTTGTTGCTTTAACTAGAATGACAAAATTTCAACCAAACTATTATCAAACCAACTATTATTTTGTTAATTTTGCCATCATTCCTTACTTTAGAAACTCACTTAAGATTTCAGGTTAATTACACACTTTGACAATTGATTGGAGTGGTTATGCTTATACTGATAATGGTTATGTGATGGTGTATTCATATGCCCCAGAATAATTTGGTATAATTAAAGCTTATTCTGATATTGTTTGCATTCGTCCATTCCTAGGAAATAGTGTAACATATGTAGATGCTGAAAATAATTATGATAATGCTTTTTCTTCAATTAAATTTACTTATTATTGGTCAGATACTACTCAAACTATCAGCGACCAAACAAAGGTTAAATTATTTAAAATTAGTGATGATACTTAAACTATTACAGATACATTAGCTACTTTTAACTGTGTTGCTGCTACAAGAACTTGTACAATTACTGCTAATTATTCACCTTCTCCTACTCCAACAGACGGTAAAGGTCAAAATTATTTTATTGGTCATGCCGACTATAATCTATAACAAAGTGATAAAAAAAGAGCATAATGTATCTTGGCTTATAAGACCTGGACAACTACTTGCGCTTGAGTTTTTTATTGAGAAATTTAAAAAATTAATGTTAAATAATTATCATTTCCTTTTTCATTAATATATTACTAAAAAGAGAAATAGTAGTAATAAATATAGCTATAATTATACCAAACTAGATTAGTTTATTAATGCACAAATATTATTATTTTATATTTTATATATTGAATAATTTAATAAATATATGAATTATTAAATTAGGCATAATTATATTGATTCTTATAACATTAATCATAAATTCATTAAGAGAATTCGATAATAATACTAAATTTAAATCATATTTTTTAATTTGTAAATACTAAATAATAAATATCTATTTTAATTTATTGATAATTTAAATTTAATCTTAAATAAATATTATTAGAAATAGGACATTTGTGCAATTATTTTGAAAGAATGACTATTTTTCAAATTTAACTAAAATATTTATATTAATATTATATATTTATTATTTAAAATAAAATTAAAATATGAAATTTATTATAATCACATTTATCACACCATATTTACTATTAATGTTATTCAAAATTAACTATACTAAACAATAAATTTATTGCAGAAAAGATGAAATCAAAGATTATTAAAATTAATTCTTTCCTATAATTTACATAAATAATGAGAATAATGAATATGTATATAAAGAGAATCCATAATTTTTAGAATAGATTACTACTTTTGATGAAGAATTACTAAAGGATGATAAGATATTAATTTATTCAAACATTTAATAATAAAGATTACTTTAAATTTATTAAAGAGAAGAGGAATATTTATTATAAATAAAAGATATCAATTTAATCATTATTGATTCTAAGGAATATTAAATTAAAATGGAATTAATATATTCATTTAATTTCTAAATTGAAAATTGTAATAAAATCATACATTCCTATTATCTGAAATATTAAAAATTTATAATAGTTTGTGAATAAATTGAAAATTATTCAATAAAAATAATCAATTTAAATTAATAAACAATTTAAATTCAATAATCCTTTGATTATATTAAAGTGACAGAATGCTAATTTGATGTATATTTAAATGAAAAATATTTCGAATTCTGTGTGATATATTTAAATTGTTTAGATTGGAAAATATATATACTTAATTTTGAAAAAGATGATACTCAAGATATTATATTTTTTTTAAATTCAGATTTACTTCTAGAATAATAAGATGTATTAAGGAAAATTAGTTTTGATGAAACTTATTTTCTTTTGTTTGATCATAATATTTATGAATTTTAATTATACAATCACAATAAAATATATACCAATAAAGAATCTAAAATTTTAGATTTTAAAAGTAAATCTAATAATTATATCATTATTTTAGAATAAAAAAATGAATAGAATAATATTTAAAGAATAATTAAAAAATATAAAACATAGATAATAATTACAAAATAATAAAAACCTAAATAAATAGTAATATTATTTGATTCTATTATCTTAGTTAGTGAATCATATCTTGAATGCATTGTTAGATATGATATGGCATTTTTATTACATATTTAATTGGATTCAATTCAAACTTTCTCATTTTATCCATTTTTCATAGGTAAAAATATTAATAAATTTATTATCATAAAAAAAAATAATTATTCTCCTTTTTTTAATTGTAATGATTATTTAAATTAAACAGATATACATTTGGCTACAAGCAATTTATTTCAAGAAACTCAACTCAAGTAACTATAATTAACATTCAATTTATCCCAATAAAATAAAGAATTAAATTTATCAAATTATTTAGTTATTAACAAATCAATTGTTGAAGAGAATTTTTAATTTTAATTAAAATTAGATGAATTTATTAACCCATTTCCAGCAGCTAAATTATAATTTCTATAAAATAATGAAATTTAATGTGAAGATTAACAACAACAAATTATTGATGAATGCTTTAATAAATATAAATATGATTTTTTATGGTAAATTAATTATATTTATGTTAATCTAATTTATAAAGTTTTTTAACTAAAAAATTTATAAATAATTATTATTAAATGTAATTCAAATGAAATTCATTATTTAGGAAATTTTGAAAAAGTAGAAGAAGAAAATGTTTATTTATTTTCAAATAGTTTTTTTCTAATATCTAATAAAAAAATGAAAGTTATAAGAATTACAATTATAGGTAAGAATTAATATTTATAAAATATCTATGAATTTAAAGACTAAATAATTATTATTTAACATTTAAATCCTGGTTACTTATTTATTTTAAAATCTTGTGTTAGCTATCTTTTATAAGATAATAATTAGATTATAGAATTATAATAAAATTACAAATTAGATTCCAATGGATAATGTATTTAAGAAAAGTTATTTTATAAAAACTTTTTGGAGATTGATCAATTAAATCATGTTTTCATTTTCAAAAATGAATTTATTACAAATATTATTCATTTTTAAAATCAAACAGTACTTAATTTGCAATAATTTAATTAAGATAAAAATTAATTTTTAATCTTATCAAGAATTAATAATAGTATTTTTGCTATTAAATATTATTATTACAATTTCTAATTTATTATAGAGTAATAAATATTAGATCAATCTTATAATTATGTCTATCCATTAATTCATAGTTTAAATGGTTTTTATCTTGTGATTGCTGCTTTTGATTATCGAAATACATCAGTACTTTTAATTTATCGCCAAATAAAATATGATTAAAACCCATTAATTGATATTATCCAAGTTGATAATTTTACTTTCACTTTGACAATGTATGATTAAGTGTTATTCTACCAAGAAGGAGTCTTGAAAAAATAAAAAATTTTATAGACTTAAATTAAATGTAGAATAAATTATTTTTCTGAACCGAAAAAGAGTATAAAAATACCAATTCTTTTTATCAATAAATTTAATGAAACCCTTTCTAAATTAGATTATATTTAGTTAAATTTAATCAATAATTTTCAGAAACTGAAACCTATTACTAGTTAAGTTGTCCAATATAAATATCATTCTTTTTCAAAATATATTCTATTTGATCCCAGAAATTTTGTTTCTGGTTGTATCGAAAGTATATCTACAAATACATTTGACTTAATATTGCCACTAAACAAAGTTGATCAAATTAGTAGGCGAATATGCTAAGAGATTGAAAATTCCACTTGTGTTTAAGAAAATAATTAATCATTAATTATTTCTAACATATATAATATTTCAAAGTATTTTATATAATTAGATTTAAAATAAAAATCAAATATTATGATATTGAACTCAGAACTTTATTTTATTATATGTTATAATTAAGAAAATGATCTCTTTATATAATTACATGTAAAGACAACTTTAGAAAATATTGCTAAAATAACCATTATACAATAGTTTAATAACCCTATATTTAATATTTAAATAATTAATTAATATTGCTTAATTATCTGCAGAGATATAATCTATATCTATGAAATTATTAATAATAATTCAAATTTAATTAGTACTTTTGATTGTGTTTAATGCTCAGTAAAGCAAATACATAATTCTAATTTTATTGTTGTATATTAAAAGAAATCTTTAAATACAAGTGTTGAATTTATTATTCTTGATTTTATAAATTAAGAATCTTTTAAAAAATGTCTGCCTTTAAATGACTTAATTTACATTGATGAAGTTATCGATGTGTAATTTGAAATTTTATCTATTCAATTAATAGAAGGTAATTAATATTATGCTAAATTAATTATATTGTTATCTTCATCTTTTAGTTAAGTACTTGATTTAAATTTTAATAAAGAAAATATCTCTAATGAAAGAAAAACAACCATAAGAGCTTTATCAAGTACATCCTAATATCAAAGTTTATTCATGTTAAATAATTAAATTTTGATTATTGCATATTTTGATATTTAGAAGTTATCATTGGTGATATCTATGTATAATCTCACTGAACTCAATTTTACAGATAAGATATATACATTATATATGAACTTTTCTTTTATTTATAAATATAATGAATCTCATTTTATAGTGATACCTAATAATGTTGATTTAGATCATATGATTTATGAAGTTGGTTCATATAAGATTAAAATTGATAATGAATAAATCAAATCCTTTAATTTGACTTGTAAGAATTCACTATCTGAGGTTGAATTTTAAATTGATTTATTGAATGAAAGCAAAGAAAAGAATTTAAAAATCTAATTATTTATTATTATAGTTTGTGAAATAATTTTAATTGGCTATCTACTCAAAAGTAAAAGAAAAAGAGGAAGTAGATCTAAATAACTTTAATGATTATTAATTTTTTATTTTATATATATTTATATAATGATCAATTAAACTATATAAATATATCAAAATATTATTCCTTATTAAATCATCTAACTGGATGAATTTGTTTAAACAGATTCGATTTAATTTATAATAAAAAAAAAAGAGATATATACAAAATAACCAAATTAAGTTTCAATATTGTTTAGAAAATTATTTATATTGAATTAAACCTTAAAAAATTTATTTAACTAATTCAAAACTAAAATTAAGATTTTATAATGTTTTCATTTTAAATAATCTTCTTTTTTACCAAATAGGCTCTTAAGATCTAATTTTCTTAAATACTTTATTAAGAAGTTTAGTAAAGTTGATATAAATAATAAATTCATTTTTTAGAAATATTTTGTATAATCATTTTAATAGCTTTAAATATATATTTAAATCTGCTAAAAAAATAATACAGTCTATGAAAATATAATCATTTTCTAGGTAATAAATAAATTTAAAGAACTATTAAAGTTAAATGATAAATCATATTTGGAGAATAAACCACTATTACTTTAAAATGTAAAATTGGAATATAAAATAAATATAAATATGAAAATAATTTCTTTTCTTTATTATTATTATTTAATGTTAAAATAATCTAAAGGTTTTATACTAAACATTTAGAAACAAGAATACTTAATAAGTATTATTATCTCTTTGTAGAGTTTCTATAAATTTTATCGATTGATTGGATGTTCTTCTTTTAATAGCATTAAACTTATATGGAAAATTTTGATACATCATTTCAATATTGAGTATGAGTTAAACGTTATATAATTTAAATATAAAAAAATGAAAGTGTAAACAATTCGAACTATTGATTTCAGCAAGGCAAATAAATAGATAAAGAATCTTTCTCATAAATTTCTTTAGAGCAAAATGCTTAGGAAGAACAAAGAGAATTGTAGCCCCAATACAATTTCTTAAGAGAATGCAGCAAAATAACTTTTAGAAGCCCTTCGAAAACCTATCCTAAGATACTTAAGAGATTTGATTATGATTAAAGAATCAATGGTTTATGAGAGAAATATGTTTGATGAATTGTGTTCTTTAGATTTTAGTGAGAATTCAGATGTGGGAGAAGGTTTCAAGATTTCTTTTGTGACCTTAAGTATCAAATAAGAGAGCATTATTGATTTTTAGAGTATTTAACCAACTAATGCTCCTATAGTATTATTTAAAGTACTTTAAAACATAAGAAAGAAGAAGATGATGATTTCTTTTTAGGAAATTAAATATTATATACTTAAAAGGAACTTAAAATCAGTTAATAAGAGATTATAATATGCAAAGAGAGAGCAATTAAGAAAAATAGTAATAAATAAGATGAAATAGGAGGAATTATTGATGTAAGTTTACTTAAAATATTGGTCTTAATAAACATAAATTTTGATATTTTTTGATCACTTTGGTTCTAAGATTAAGAAGATTTATAACAATAAATTAAGATAAGACTTTAATGTTATGAAATGTTAAATTCGAAGGATAGAGGGGTTTAGTAGATTAATAAGGTTAATAAATATTAAATTATTTGAATATGGATAATGTTTGAATAAGTTCTATAAGAATTTGCATTTGCAAAAATGTTTATAGAAGGTATTCAAAAAGTAAATTAAATTTTCCTTTTAATAAATACAATTTGTGAAATAAAGATCTCCGATTATATTTGAGTTATTGTATTAATTTCAAAATAAGCTATAGAAATAAAGCATTAAATTATTATTATTACACTCATTGAGATAGTAAAGGAGATTGAAGTCTTTTTCATATGGATTATAGGATTTAGAAAAGATATTACGAAAATTAGATTGTAAATGGGGATTTAATAAATTATAAAATAAATAAGAATATAAAAGAATGATGTTACCTACAAAATATTTAGTTATGATACTTAAAAAAATATAAGATAGATAAAAGAATTGGGTTTTGCTCAAATTAAATTAATGAAATATTATAAATATATTTAATGTCTAAAAAGCAAAATTCTTAGTCAGCTCCAGAGATTCTATAATATAAAGTGCGACCTCAAAATCATTATTAAATAGAATAGTTAGTGTTAAATGACATGAAAAAAAAAATAATAAATGATGAGATGAATTCAATCTAATTCTATGATATTATCTAACCAGATATGGTATAATAGATTTATATTTAGAATGAAATTGTTACTACTAATCCAAAGGATCTAACAAAGAAACCAATTAAGTTACATAAAAAAGTAAAACGTTCAGATTTAGAGTCGAATTTAAGAAGTAAGTTAGTTAATGAACCTGGTGGTAAATTGTTACTTTAAGAAATGTATGTATTCTATTTATTAATTTTAGTTATGAAAAATTAGATGAAGATGAGAATACTTAATAAGTAAAAGCTGTGCTTCATAAAGAAGAATAATTTAAGGGAAATAGATAATATAAACCAGAAAGTGATGATTTGATGGTGGCCAATTTAGATTAATGGTGGAAGTAAGTAAAAATAAAGAAGTAGTAAGAATTTGAGAAAAAATAATTAGAAATTGAGAAAGAAAGTATTTAGAATATTGTTTTAATTTAGAATAGGTAATAGCCTAACTCTAAAAGACAGTATCAATCTCTTCATTTAGAAGAGGAGCTGTAGATAAAAGAACTGGTACAACACTTTTACCAGCATTCCCTAAATTAATGTAATCTCAATCATCTGATGATAAATCTCCATAAACTGAAAATCAAAATCTTTTTTAAGCTAAAGTTAAAGGTTCATTGGCTAAATTATCAAATTTAAAGAAAGCTGAATTATTACATTAAGATATGGGTTTAGTCAAATAATTAGATAAGTATCTTTAATAAGGATCTACATTAACTTCATAAGAATTAATTAATATTGAATAAGCACGATAAAAATAATCACATGAAGAGAAATAAACAGATACATTGATATTTGATTATACTGTTGAGGGTTTGAAGAATAGTTTACATACAAGAATCAAGATGCATTTGACAAATTTCTTAAATGCAAATGAAAGAGCTGTCTTTTATGAAAAATAGACTAATTCAATTTTATAATAAATTAATGCTAAATTAGATAAATAAAAAAAGATAGTGACTAAAAATGATCATGATTTAGAAACTCTAAGAATGGAGAATCATGAAATATACAATAGATTAAGATCTATAGAGGATATATAAAAATAATTGAAAGAAGAACTTGGTAAAGTTGGAAATAACAATAATTCATAAATATAAAAATCATAGAAATCTTCTAATGTAGATTTTTATATGGCTACAGTTGGAAAATAAAATGAAATAGAGTCTCAATTAGAAACTATGAAAGATAGTTATAAGAAATATAAATTACAAATTAAACTTAATTTTAAATAGATTGAAAAATTAGAGACAGAAAATTCTAAATTAAATAAAAATAATAAAGAATTATTAAAATCTATTTAAGGATTTCTATTAGAATTACTTAAAATTGGTCTCGATTGTAGAAAATAAGGATTATGTTGGATTGTTAAGGCTGTTTGGGATACAAATGAAAAATTAAGTGATGATAATTTTCCTTCTTATTTAGATTCAAAAGGAAGAGAATTTCTTATTTAAAAAGCCAAAAAAATTATTGAATTAAATGATTTATTTATTAGAGCTCATCAACTTTTTGGTAGTTATCATGGAAAATTAGAAACTTCATAAGATAATTTAAATACTTCCATCTTATCCATTTTATCTAAAAATCATTTTTCGTAAATTGATTCTGAAGATATTAAAAGAAAGACTTTAAGAGATAGGAGAATGAAATCTAGTGGAGAAATTAATTTATTACTTAAAGGATTAAATAGAGAAGAAAAATAGAGTATTTAAGGAACTCTTACATAGATTTTCTAAAGTAAATAAACTTTGAATGATATAATATACACTGAAGCATAGAAGAAAATTTAAAAAATGTTTAAAACTGAAGTTAGTGTTATCTTAGAGTAATCTTTTATATCAGAAGATAAAGAGAAATTAATTAGAGAATATTAATAAATTTAAAAAGATATTGAATTAAAAGAAGTCTTGTTTAAGAAATTTGAAGATTTGGAATTATAGAGAATTGTTAAAGAAATAGAATATAAAAAATATTTATAAAGGTATTATATTATATTTTATAATATTAAAGATTTTCTGTAGAACCATTATAAGTATTATCAGCATTATTTGGATATGTGAAAGCAGAGAGAGAATTAATTAAATAGGGTATGATGCATATATCTAATAATTGAGTTTTTTTTTTTAAATTGATCATTAATTTTTTGTAGTTTTTTTTTGGCAAGGCATCATTTATAATTGAACATTCTTCTTTACTTATAATTTTTATGGTTATTATTATTATTATTATTATTATTATTTTTATAATTATTATAAAGATGTATTTATTGGATCTTCCTCTTATTATGCATTTTCTACTATTTCATTTAACTATTTGTTATTAACAGGAGGTTTCTATATTTTATTAAATCTTTTAAGAGTGGCTGTACTACTACTAGAACTAGTTGGTTTTGGATTATTAACAGTTGTAGGTCTGATTTCGATTTCTTCTGATTTTTTTGAATTTCTTTTATAATTTGTAATTGGATTTTATTCAACAACTCTCAAAATACTCATAATGTCTTTTTATTTTGAATCTTCAACAGTAGCAATCTCAATAAATATAGATAAAGTATCACCTAGCCATCTTAATATAAAGACTCCTCCTTTGTGTTTTTTTTATATAAGATTATCAACTTTAATTCCCTTTTTAAATTCTTATTTAAGATTTTCAATCAACATTTTTTCTTATTAAATATGTTTTGCTCTATCATTTTTAAGACTGGATATTTTATTTTTAACTAAAAGTAACCATCTATTTAAAAAATGTTTTCCAAAATCATGATTTAATTATTCATAAAATTAAAGTGCATTTTCAAAATTAACTTTAGCTTATAGTAAACTACGTTCTTATAATGATATATAACCACTTGCAGCTTCACAACATGCAACACCAAGAGTACATCCTTTTTTAATAAACATTTCCTTTGCTTATTTAAATGCTTATTAAGATTTCTTTGGTTCTTTTAGCATATAATATACACATGCTTTTGTCTTGATTATATTAGCAGTGAATAATAAATCTCCATAAAAATATTAATAAGCCCAATTAATAAATTTTAGACATTCATTATATCTTCTTTAAAGTAATAAGATTTAACAATAATATAATATAAGTTTTTAAATTTTATCTTTTTTATTTGGTTATTAAGCAGAAGAAGTTTATTCTTCTTTAGCTTTACCAGATTTAGCTCTATCTCCTATTTTAGGAATAGCTTATCTTTTAGATAAAGGTTGATGTTGTTTTTCATCCTCTTCATTTTTTGACTTTTTCATTTCCTATACAATAGGTTTAATTTATTAATCAAGAAAAGTAACTCTTTAAATTAAAGGATTAGGATTAGGAGAAGATTTAATACATTTTGGATCTACAACTTTTTAAACTTAAGTTTAATCACTCTAAATAACTTGATGAAGTTATGATTATTAAAATTATTATTAGTTTTAACATTCTTAAGGATTACTAGTATCATCTATGAGTTCAGGTTTAACATTATTGGAGTTGATTTTAAAAAGTTTGGATTCAACATAATTAATACTCATTCCATTATCTGAATAATCTTTATTAGATTATAATTCATCCTCTTCTTCACTAATTGTTACACCAACTTTAGCAATAGAAAAAGATTTTCGTTTAGGAGCATTAGTCATATAATCATCAGAAATTTAATCAAATTTAAAACTTGATATAACAGAACCAGTGAAACCAACTTTAGAACTAAGATGAGATTTTTAACTATTATTTTCATATTTTTTTTGCATCATTTCTAAATTTTCTTTTGTTAAAGGTAGATTAAATGTTTCATCATCATTTTCTTCATTTTTATTTTCTTATTTTTAAGGTTCAATTTCAAATTAACCATTAGATATAATTTCAAATTCTCTAAAAATAGCACTTTTTATATTTTATTCAATTGCTAAGAAATCATCATTTGGTTAATTATTAATGTCATGTGCTTATGTTCCTATTTATGTATAATATATCTATGATTTTTTTAGTAATAATTTAACAATATTATGATGATATACTCTTTTTTATTTAGAATCTAATTTACTCTCTGCAAATTTAATAGTAAAATTATATAAACAATAATGTGTTTTAGTATTTTTCTTATTTTATAATAATAAAGAACTCTTTATTAATTAAGTTGCCAATTTTTCCCATCCTGGACCCCATACATCATTTAATTCATCATTATATATTCCACATGGTAATAATCCTAACATACCAAAAAATATAGCAGCCTTTTCATATCTTTCTACTAAATTGGCCCAACTTAAATTTAATGATACTCTAAGTGATCTTCTTTCCTCTTCAGTTACTCTACTTGAAATAGGTAAATCCATCAATTATTTATAAGATAATTATTGATATAATTCTTTTAGAGTATAATTCTCCAATAATCCTGAAGATAATATTATTCCTTAAGGATGACCATCTAAAATTTAAAATAAAGCATGATTTGAAAATTTCTAAATCAATAATTTATCATTCCAAGTATACTTATTCAGAAGATCATTACAACCTAACAATTCTTCAACTTCAGGAATAGTTATTTCTCTAGAAGATGAATGAATAAATAATTAAGCACTTTCTTCTTAGGGTAATCCCTCAATCTTGATTACTCTACCTTATTAAAGTATTTCACTTCTACTTGTGATACATAAATGGCATTTACAATTAGCTAAGATTAATTCTAAAAAGTCGACAAAAACATCACGGTCATTTGAATGCATAATAAGATCACAATTATCAAGAATAAGGAGAAATTCTTAATTTTTAATTGTTTAAATGATTTAAGTTACCATTAATTATTTAATTTCATAATTACTCTATAATGTTAGATTTGGCATAAAAATTTAAGCAAATCTACTGGCTACACTATCAAAACTATCACATTAATTAAGTTATATATAAACAACTCCATTCTTGAATATATTTCTTTATGCTATATAAATACTTATTTCCTTTAATAAAGCACTTTTACCAATACCTAATACTCCTTTAATATTAATTAATTAATTTTAAATAATTTTATCCATAACTTCTTACATCTATTATGATCTACCAGTGAAATTAGGTACAAGAGATGGGAGATTGTTTTAGTTCTATTGAGGAGTAAGATCTTTAAATTCTCCTTCTCTTAATAACCATGTTGAACATTAATGAAGAGTCTTTGTAAGTAAAAGGAATTTATTTTCTTCTGCATAAGGAAATCTACCTTCAACTTTGACTTAATTTTTAGCAGCTAAAAAAGCTTAACATACAGTTTATTGTCCTTTTATTAAACCATGATAAAATGATCTTGCAAAAACACAACATGCTTCATCCATTATTTATTCTTTTGTATGTACACAGATAACATGTTCTGCTCCAGCCTAATGAAAGACTTCTCCTATGAGTTTGGAATGACAACTAGCTACAAATACAAATAATATTGGAGATTTGAGTTTTTAGAGGCATAAAAGTATTTGATTTGCTGAAACTAATTATGCTACTCCATGTAATTATTCAAATAAGAGATATGACTATTAATTTGATTCCATATATATTCCATGTCCTGCATAATGCAATGCTTTTGGATTCAAATCTAAGGCTTCTCCAAATCTATCCATTCTTGCTGGTGTTGCCATAAATTTGATTTCTGCTTTGACATCTATAAATACTTCTTTAATTGAATTCAATTCTTTGTTAATTTCCAATTTCTACAACACTTTCTTAGTTGAATTATTTGTAATTTGTAAAAGAGGTTAAGAGTACAAAAATAAAAAATCGATCTAAGTTTATTTTGTGGGAGTGAGGGAAGATTTTATTGGAATCAAAGACATAAGGAAATTTCTTAAAGGATCACTAGATGTAGTATCTGTAATGGTAGTCATAGTGTCAGAGGAACATTCAGATGTTTTCGGTTTAAGCAATTATTCAAAATCATACTCTAAAGCACTTTCAAATTCTTCTTTAAGGTTTGGACTAAATTTGTCTATCATTTAATAGGTTTTAGTGAACAACTATTTTTAAACATTGTTTGGCTTCGTTTATGAATCGATTGTAATATTTGATACTACTTCTTATTCAATAAATTAATCCAAATCTGGCAGTGGTTCATCGAAGAACAGATCATTCACAAAGTCATTTGGTTTAGTTGTTATGTAATCTATGTCTTATTAGCTTTTGCTGAATTGAGGAATATCAGGTTTGTTATGTGAAATCACAGTTGTATTATTTCTTTTAGGTTCCTATTGTTATATAACAAAATTTCCAATTTTAATTTCTCCTTAATCTTTCATCAAAGTTTATAGCATTTTCATTAATGCTTCTTAGTCCATTTATTAGTAAATATAAATAAAAAAAAAGATTTAATTTACAACTATGGTACGACTAGAGAAACTCATCTATGAACAATTAGTCAACATTCGTGCTCTTAATAGACAAAGAATTATTGGGTCTCCCAGAAAATGGTACTCTGAACCACGAACACCAGCTATGACACTATCAGCAGTCAAATTATTCACTTAAGGATGGACTGGTCTCATCTATAAGATGGTTGAGCCCTTATTTGCAAGGTAGTCAATGATCTCTTCATTTTAAGATTCCTTTATCGATGGATGAGAAACATTGGTTTAGATAGAGGATTAGCATTAGAAGATTTACTTCTATTTTAAGATAGAGAATTAAGAAGAGATCCACTTTTTGAACATATTTAAAGAGAAGGATTCCATCCTTATACTTGGATTCTCTTCAATAAAAGGAGAGCTAGATTCTCAAAAGTCGAAAGAGGAGTCAGAGGATCAACAGCTCCAGAATGGTTATAAGCAGAAGCAAGAGAGCGAACATTGGCTGATAGCGTTGAAAATATATATGAATGGGACAATTATGTCTATCAAAACTACATGAGTGATATGACACCTACTGCAAGAGGAACAATACTATAGAAAATATTACCTCTTGAATGGTTCCTCTTTTTCGGTCTCCTCAGAGTTGACTCTTGGGATAGATACTTTTATAATGAAGTCATGTACAAGGGTCTTGAATACTCAAAAGAAGAATTGGCTAATATTCCTAAACCATTTAGAGCATAATTAAGTAATAATTGATTATATTAATCTCATTAGCTACTGAAGAAGGCAGAAGATAATTTGAAATTGATGTTAATAGATTTATTGACCTTTATCCTGGATCCATTGTTAAAGAAGGGTACTGTTGAAATCAATATTTTAGTGAAAAATTCGATTTCCAACGATTCTATGCTCTTGAAGCTATCAATAATAATAGAGACTTGAGTAAATTTGATTCATCTTTGATTTCTCAACTTAAATCTGAACTTACACAATAAGTTGAAAAGAAATCAGCAACAAAGGCCAAGAAAGTAAAACCATCAATGCCTAACTGGTTGCATTCTGAAGGAAAAGGACTCTTAGCATGATAATTATGCATACATTAAATATATAATAATATATTATTATTTATTTAATATATCATTATTCATTATCAAAATCTACATTGATTAAATAATGAACTCTTCAATTATATCTATGACAAATAATTTAATTCCAAAAAACATATGATTATTTAAACTCAAGAGAGTCTTTCGAGTCTTATCTTAATAGTAATTATAAAAATTAATGAACCCTATTTTCATGATTGAAACATTTTGAAAGTACAGACTTAGATTTATTAATATTAAGATAAAAGTTAGAATTTAAATAATTTGTTTAAATTCTAAATATAATTGAAATTGAAAAATAATATATTATAATTTTATAATAATTAATTACTATCATAAATATATATATTTATATAATAAAAACTAAAAATATACAAAATTCAATAAAGTCTTTCTAATCTTTTAATTTTTTTCTTAATAGTTTTTCTTTTCTAATTTAATTGTTTTATAATATTTGGATAATTGTATTTTTTGAAGTATTTAGTAAAAGATTTCATAGTATCAAAATTATAGAGTTTTTCTTTTGAGTTTGGAGTGTAATTATCAGCATTTTGATTAAGATTATTTGGAAATATTTCCACTTCTTAAATTTTTGATAAATTGATTTACATAATGTCTTATGTTTTCTTTTTTAGAAATCCAAGAATGGTTTATCGTTTATTTGGAGTTAATCTTTTTTATAAAGTGATTTTGGGTTTGAATTGATTTTCATCAACAAAAATAGGAACCTTTTATTCATCCATTTAGGCTTCATCAAATTACCAAGATTAAGATGATTATAATTCTATACTTTCAGGATCTTCATCTACATCATCTGAATCAAATATAGATTTATTTTTGATTTTCATTATTTCTCTTCTATCATTAATGAATTAACAAGTTTCAATTTGCATTTCTTTGTAATTTCTCAAAATTTATTACTTGAAACAGAAACGTTTATATTATTATCTTTCCTATACAGTTTATCTATTAGATTTAGCAATAGCAATAGCTCTATTAGGTTTATAGATAATATCTTAACATATGAGATGACCTTCACGTCTGCAAAGTGGACAAAATAAATAGAGATTTGAATAATTTTCATATATTACTTAATCATTAATCATACAGAAAACTTCTTTATCATTATTCTTCAAGACTTATTTAAATATCTAAGTAGGTATAAAATAGAAAATAGAGAAATCAGAACTTTTAAGAAAGTATTTAGATTGATCTACATTAAATAAATTTAATAGTCCATAATGATCACCTTAAAATATATTACAAATATATTTAGGATTTATCTTAGATCCCCAACAAACTTCTGCTTATCCTTTATACAATAAATAAATTCCATCTTAAGGATTAATTAATTCACCAGGTTAATAATAAACTTCTTATATATGTTACATTAACTCTTTAATACATTCTATATTAAAATTGTTAACTAGAAATGGTAATTTTAATAACATTTAACCCTTATCCTATAAATTAATTTCTTATTATAAAGGAACACTTAATTTAGAGAATATTCTATCTTCATTTTATTTTTATTCACCCAAACCCCATTTCAATAGAGATTTCAAATATTATTATACTCTCCTTTGTAAATCTGTATCACAACCTTTCTTTACTAAATAATTTTATATAATTCTTGCTTCTTGATTAAATTAACTTTTATTCTAATCAATGTCTTTAAGAACAGTAGTGATGGTATTTAGAGTGTAAGCAAATATTGCACTAGAAAGCAGTACAATCATAATACAAGCCATCAATTCATTTTCATTAACTGGAACTATATCTCCATAACCTACAGTAGTCATTGTTAATATTGCAAAATAAAATGCCCATAGATATTAGATATACCATTGATCATCTTATAATCCATTAATACTTAGCCAACTGGGTTCAGTATGACCAGCAACTATCCATAGACATGCCTATATAAATTTAAATGTTATCTTACTATAATATGAGCTAATAGGAATATGGTCACAAAGAGAGTAATCAATTTAATATGATTATTGTATTTATTTTATGGATCTAATTCATATCTTAAAAACTTAATGAATTTTTTAATTTCAGATATCTTGAAAAAATAGATGTATTTGATATATAATATATCTTAAAATAGAAACAATGAAAATCCAACAATTCCTAAGGCATCTAAAAAGAATCCACTTTTCAAATATTACAATGCTAAATATTAATGTTTTTTAATCAATTATCCACTCTTATATATTTGTACATTAAATCTTAATACAATATCAAATAACTAAGTTATTATAGTAAATAAATACTAGAAATATCCATTCCATCAAAAATATTTATTCTTATCTAACTATTACTTAATTCAATTTCACTCCAAATGCATCAATTAATGGAAATAAAATGAAAATATGAATCATGAAAAATAATTTAAACATATTCCAAATTATAATAAAAGGATGACTTGGTTTTATTGACCATTCCTAATTTTTGTTATGCTTCTCTAAATATCGAAGTACTAATCCTCTTAATTTACCCATTTAAAACTTTGATTCATAATAAATGGATTCAAAATGAGTTTCTTCTTTTTTAATTAATTTATTAATAGTCCCTTTTGAATGTATAGATCCAATATCATCTATTACATTTAATTGCTACTCTGTCAATGAATGAAATTGTTTAACCTATCATTTACTATCCAATTTTACTTAAGTAGATTATCTCATTCTGTTTATACATTTCACTAATACTTCTCTTTTTTCAGCCTTATCTTGTATTGTTTGTAACATAAATGCACTCTTCCAATCTGCATCAATCTTACGCCGTTTATGAACTAATGTGACTCTTGAATTGTCAGGTGAATTTATGTGTATTAAATTTTCAGAAGCATTAACTAAACTCATCTTATCTGTCAAGTTGTTTAAATTACACTATAAATAATAAATTAGACATTTGAATATAGAACATCAATTAAATATAATAAATCATTAAGTAATTTACTATTGATATCAATATATCTTAGTATAATTAATATATATTAATGTATTCTTATATCATTTATTATATCTTTATTTTAGAAATTGAAATCTTATTCAAATCACTATAGACATTTATTATCTTATGAAAATATTTGTATTAAAATTTATATTTATCAGAATAAGTACTAAATATTAAGATGATATGAAATATTAATAAAAATTGAATATATGCATATGATTTATTAATCATTCTGATAGTTTTTGGTTGATATATTCAATTAATCTATCTACGATATCAATTTCGGTTTGTCTAGAATAATAATGATAGATAACCTGCTAACTTTTTGATTGCTGTATTCTTAATCTTCTAATTCATTGATTCTAGTAGCATCCTAAATATTTAATTAGGTGACTTCAACAATAGCATTAGAGATATTGATTAAACCATCTAATTCATTTAATCTTGATTGGATTTCTTTAAGTCTATTATTGGCTGTAGCTAAAGAAACTTAAAGAGTTTGCTTTTCATTTCTTAAATCATCTCCCAATCTACTAAGATTTTCTACTTAAGTCTTATGATTAGCTTCTAATTAATCTTATCCTTCTTATAAGGCAGTTATTAATCTAGCAACCAAACTCAAAACATTATTTAAAGTTTCTGGATTAACTTTTGTGGTCATTTCAGCTAAACCTTCAATAATTGGTTAGAAAAGAGTAAGTGAACTCTTTTTTGTATGAGCTTCAAGAATCTCTTTGATCTTTTAGAAGTTCTCTTTAGTTTAAATAAGATTGCTCTTAGTGTCTTGACTATATATATAAATATTAAATAATACGTTAATTGAATAAGAGATGCACCTTCTCCTCTTAAATTAAGTAATAATCTTTAAGCTTCTTTGCATGCTAAGATAGCATCACTATAATCAGAATATTTGGTAGCAAAATCGGCATTTTCAGCATCAAGTCTAGATTAAGCATCAGAGCTGCCTCTACCATTTCTATCAAGGGCTGCTTAATCTTCTTTAACTCTGGTTTAAAGGGTAGTCAATTCATTACTAAGACTTGATTATTCTTATCTTTAATTATCAAGGTCTTATTAGGCTTATTCTAATGTGGCTTATAGTTTAGCAAGGTCAACTTGAGATCTTCTTGTGAAAGTGCCATTTTCTTAATCTTATAATTGTGTAAGTGCAATTAATTCATCCTTGATTTGTTAGAGAAGTTATTTAAGTTCATTGAGTGATCCACCAGTTTTCATATTAACACTGACTAAGTTAATCATGGAAGATCCAAAAGGATGATCGGCATAGTTTGACAATCTCTAAGTAAGGTCTGTAACTGTTGAAGCTGTTGCCAAAGCAAATACTAAAAGAAGCAATGCTGATTTCATAATATATTAATAAAAACAAAAAACGAATATTTTAATGGAATAATTAAATAGTGAAGAATAAGTAATAATTGAAGAGATTATTCATTCTGAACATACAGAAATACATATAATAGAATATATATGTTATCCATTTTATTTAGCCTTATTATGTCTATTATGCATCCTTATAAACCTAAACAAGCGTAAATTTAGAAGAAGGTAAGACATTATGATTTATAAATTATAGATATCGAGTTGATGAGATATTCCTCTTTATTGCAGTTTATTTATTCAATGTATTGATTACATGGAATTTTTTTGATTTCTTTGACAAAATAGTAAGATTCATAATAACCTTAATCATTATATTTGGAATTCAACATTACATCGGAAGAGTTCAAATTGTAGGTATAACAGGAGGAATTGGTTGTGGTAAATCAACCATAGCCAAATACTTCAATGAATTCCTTAAAGTCTAAATAATAGATTGCGATTAAATAGCTAGAGATATTGTAGAACCTGGCAAACCAGCTTATAAATTAATTGTTTAGAGATTCGGACTTTCCATTTTAGCAGGCCAACAAGATGGATAACCTATTGAAAGATAGAAGTTAGCAGATGTGGGTAACTAGTATTGATTAGCATTTTCAGTATTTTAAGATAGTCAAAAAAGAAAATAATTGCAAGCTATTACAAATAAATTCATTTTTAAAGAAATAGCTAAATCTATATGGAAAATATGTTTTATTCAAAAGGATCAATATGTAGTAATTGATGCTCCATTATTATTTGAGAGTAAAGTTTTAGAATATTTCTGTTTCCCCATTATTACAGTTGTAGTGACTAGTCAAGAAGAAATTATTAAAAGGTTATGTTAGTATTTTATTAAAGAGTCAAAGAAAGAAGTGGTTTAAGTGAAGAACAAATATTACATAGAATTGAATCATAAATGAAAGCTGAAATAAAAATAAAAAAATCAGATATTGTTATTACAAATGATAAATCCGAGAAATCATTAATAAGATAAGTCTAAGAGAAAGTATTTGAGTATTTAATATGAAATAATATTTCTATTATTAATTATTTTTTATAATAATCATACTTCTAATAAATAAATTAATCATCTTCTATTTGGTATTGGTTTTAATGTTCTAAAATCCATTTCTTATTTTGGTGCATTTTCAAACACTTTCTCTAACTTTTCATCCAAATTTTTATCAAATTTCTTTAATAATTCAATGCTACCTAATGATTCTTCCAATTATGCTACTGTTCTTGCTCCAGTAATAGCAACATCAATATCCTTATTTCTCATTGTCCATGCTAATGCTAATTAAGCTGGAGTAACTGATAATTCTTTAGCCAAACCTACAAATTATTTCAATCCTTCTACACATTTTGGATTACTTGCTATTATTATATTGAAATATTATATTACTATATTTCAATAAGAATCTATTTGTAGCTCTCTCCTTTGTTAACCATCCATTATCTTTTCCACATTTACTATTTTCAGGAATTCCTTCTAAATACTTTCCTGTTAAGAATCCTCCACATAAAGGACTATAAATAGTAGTTCCATAATTGTATTTCTCATACAATCCTACGAATTCTTATTCAAATCTCTTTCTCTCCAACATATGATATTCTCCTTGATCAGCTATTGGTCGAATCAATCCATGAGAATCTGCATAATTAATAGCCTCTTGAATTTAAGCAGCATTCCAATTACTAGTAGCCCAATAGAATGCTTTGCCATCCTCAATTACTGTATTAAATCCTCTGACTATCTCTTCAATAGGTGTTTCACAATCATATTAATGAGCATACACAATATCTACATAATCTAATTATAGATTCTTTAGACTAGTATTAACAGCTTCAATGATATGCTTTCTACTTAATGTACACATTCTATTCACATTTAATCCTAAATCCTATAAATTATTAAATACCTCCTGGAGCTTAGTTACCAAACACTTTTGTAGTAATTACTAATTTCTCTCTTGGAATATTAAGTATTTTAATAGATCTACCAAGTTACTTCTCAGCTTCTCCATGTTGATAACTAATAATAGATAGGAATTAAGAACAATTCTGCAGTATCAAAGAAATTGATTCCAGCCTCATATGCTCTCTTAATAATGGCCACATTGACTTCCTCATCTTCAGGTTGGAAATTGACCATGTTACCAAATCCCAATTAAGAAACTAATAACCCTGTATTTCCCAAACGATTATATTACATAATATTATAATTAATAATTGCATCATAGAATCGTGATCATTATATACAAAAAAGATACTGATATTGTCTGATTCATTATATAATCAATCTATTATTAAGAGTATTATAATATCTCTTAAATAGTATCAATATCATTAATAACTTCATCTAAACATTGTTAATACTTAAATAAATAACCCACTTTATAAATCACACTCTTTATATAATGATAAAATCCATATTATATAAAATTTGCATAATTAATAAATAATAATGATATAAATTATATATTTTAGTAAATATATATATCAACACAAAAATATAAGATATATAATTATATCTTTATAACATTCTTATTATGATTGGTTCCAAAAAAAATAGATTATATTGTAATAAATATTTATTCATATTAATAATGTCATCCTTGAGAATCTGGATGCTCATATGCAAATTCTGGCAGTTGATCCAAATTCTCTACAACCTTTTTAAGAGCTGGATATTTATCCAAATTGACTAAATAAGATACATCATCTCCTCTAAATGCTGGATACAAGAATGCATCAGCTATTGTCACTTGGTTCCCAAAAGCATAATCTCCTCCATGTTTTTCTACTAAAGTATTTAATGCTATAATAAATGATATTTAATATAAACCTGTAAATCCTCTTTCTAAGAAAGGTTCTGAAATTTCTTATCTATTTATATCACTGACATAATTGTGAACATATTTATAAAATCTAGATGCATGATATGGATGTATGCCACTATTTACAGTTTCACACATAGATCTAAAGATATATTTAAAATTACCTAACTATAGCTTTTTCTAAAGGAGATTTGGGTAGTAATTTATTTCTTGGAAACTCTTCTTCTAAGTATTCTGCAATGGCCATACTTTCATGTAATAATTATCCATTAATTTCTAATGTAGGAACAATCTATAAATATATAGATATTATTATAAATACTTAAAGTGGATTGATTTAAGAATACATATTTGATAATTACTCAGCTTTAGGTAAATTTACAAAAAATGGTTAGAATTGAAGTTGTTTCAATTTTAACATAATGCTTACTCTCCATGGAGCTGAATAACCTCTATAGGTATATAATCTAATTGCTAATCTTGATGTTGACATTAAAATTAAAATGATATATAAATAAACTATAATCACTTATATTGATTTGAAACTAAAACAGAGCAATTCTCAATTGTTTATTTATCAGCATAATCCAAAATCAAAGTGCCTGTTTGATAATTATTAATAATGATTTTACGATAACTCTTCAAGAGAAGTATCATAATCTAAACACCAAAATTAGCTGAATATTATTAAAGAATCTTCTATTATTAAATCAATTCTCTTTCATCCTCTTTATTATAAATCTATTCAATATTAGCACACACTAATCTTGATCTTTATTCCTACAAATATTATTTGCATTAATCTAATTTCAATATTGATAATTTATCAAGTTATTTCTCAAGCAATTCAAAAATCTTATAGATTTATTATTTTTTCTTTATTAATTCAGATAACAATACACTACTGTTATTTTCATTAGCAATAGTTTTTGTTCTCTTTGTACTTATTGATCTTATAGGAGATGATTAAGTGCTACTTGTTCTACAATAATCTTATAAATTTTATTAAGATTATTGTTTATGCATTTATTATTTCTTTGTGACATAATACAATTCTTTTGTCATATATATATTCATTAATTACTATTTTTCATTTCCTTAAACTGCTTTCATCAATTAATCCCATCCCCATCTATCCTTCTCTTCTTTACCTAAACAACCTATAATTATTTATCTTGTCAGTAATTCAATTTATGGTTAAAATGGAAATTTCAATGGTTCTTTATCTAATCTATTCAATAATTCAACTACATTAGTTGAATGCCAAGGAGTTATTTTGTAAATCATTTCATACAAAATCAATCCAAGTGACCAAATATCTGATTTACTTGTATATGGCTATCTCTTTAAGATTTAAGGTGCCATATACAATGGGGTTCCAACAAGTGATGACATTGTTGAATCCATTTATACTCTTTTTGCAAATCCAAAATCTGTAATTTTGAATATACCATCCTACAGTAGAATATTTGCAGGTTTTAAATCTCTATGAACTATTCCATTCCTTAATAATTCTTATAATCCATTTAAGATTTATTTAAATATTTAAAGGGCTCTATCCTCACTTAATGTTCTTGATCCTAAATATGCTTTCAAGTCTCCCCCATTACAATATTCTGTCACTATATATATATTGTTTGTGCTATGAAATACATCCAATAACTTCACAATATTCTAATGATTAAATGATTTCATTATCTCAACTTCTCTCTTTATTTGTTGAGATGTGTAATCACTCTTAATTAAATTATTACTTATAATTTTTATTGCCACAGCTATTTTTATCATATTTAACTACTTGAATCATTATAAATATCCCTCCCCATATACACATTAGCATAAGCACCTGAACCAATTTTAGAATCATATAGAAATTCGTAGTGCTTAACTCTCTTTTTTGATTTTATTCTCTCACTTTACATATTTGAATAAATTATTAAATTAAATACAAACTTTATTATTAACAGCACTCTATTTTTTAAAATATAGATTTTGATCATTAAACTAATCACAATTGTATAAATATTCAGAATTACTTTAGTATAAGTAATTTTTGGATTCATATTTAAATAAATAAATAAAAAATTCATAATAATTCTCTAATAGATGATATTTTAGTTTTAATTTTTAAACTAAATGAATTTAAGAATAAAATCATTTAGTTTTAATCAAAAATATATATTTTTTCATTAAATTATATAAGGAGACTATAATCTCTTAAGACTTTTAAATCTCTAATAATGGAATTAAATAAATTTATATTTATTTTATTATTTAAATGAATTTGAAATAGATATTAATCTACTTTTATTAATAAATCTATTATTTTCATTAATCAAATTTAAAGTAACAAATTAATTTATATTATTATTTTTTATAAATATTAATATATTAAGGCAATAATAATTATAATTATTTTTATTATAGTTGAAATATATCATTAACTTAAAAATGAAAATTCTCTGCTTGGCTATTGTACTGTTTATTTTAAGAAAGACCTTCTAATAAAAAAATATAGGATTAGAAGTGTAATTATCAAAATAAAAAATACTATTCCAAATTACATAATTTCTAGCATATATTTATTTTAATTTTAAATCTTATTAACCTATAAAATGATCTGTGCCTTAGATATCTTGTTTTCTGCAATTAAAATACATGTTTCATTTTTAATTTAATCCTCCATAATACTAATTCTATAACCTATCTACATAATTGTAAAACTATTAATATCGTCTTACTAAATAATGTAATGAGTAGTATTATATGAATATAATTTATTTATGTTACCTGAATAATAAAATGAAAAATCATGAATCTATTTTGTTAATCGAAAATCAAAAATAAAATTATTCTACCCTTCATACAAAATTAAATAGTTTTCATCTATAAAATGTAAATAAAAAATCTAGTTATATGGATGTCTTGCTATTTTAAAAAAAGTATAATTTATATTACCATTATCTTAATCAATCTAAATAAATTGAAGGATAGAGAAATCTTCTAATATTATTAGACATTTGATATTTAGAGTTTAATTATTTAAAAATGCTGATAAAGGATATATATTTTTCTATTATTATTTATTATCATTAATATAGTTGACATATTAAGATAAATCTTCTTGTATTTTATTGAAATCAAATATAAATTAATGAATAATATCTAATTCCATTTAAAGAATTTTAATAGTATTAATTGTAAGAAAATTATAAGAATTATCAAATTTTAATTATAAATACATTTAATTTGAATTTTAAATGAGGAATAAATTTTCAACTCCATTTTTATTTGATAATTCATAAATATTACCATTTTAAACATAAAAGATAATATCTTTAAGATTGTTTCTAGTTTAAAATAGATTCCCTATTTATATAATATCTTAATGATCATAAGCATCATTAATAATAAATTCATTTGAATCCTATATTAAAGATAAATCATCTTGGTTTATCCTAAAAATTTAAGCTTTTATTATTCCTTCAATAAAGTATATGAACATAATTTAATAATTGTTAATATAAAAGCCTTTTAAAATTCGTCCAAATTTACTAATTATTAAATATTCATCTTAAACTGATATTTTTATTATTTGTTTATAGTTAGAGAATGATTAAATAGTTGTTAAATTAACTTTAACCTTAAATTACTCTATGATATAGGTTTCAATCTATAATTCATTTTGGATTTGAGATATTATGAAAGGACCTTCTAAAAGTACATTTGAATTATCTTATATTTTTAGAATATCGATGGTTCCTTCAAATAGGTCATTTAAATCTATTATTTTATGATTATTCTTATCTAAGATAATAGAGAATTGATTATAAAGTGGTATCAATTTAGCACAATTAACAAAAATAGAAAGGTTTACATTAAATAGAACTTTAGAACTATTATTAGTTATGTAAAACATTAAGGTTTCATTTAATTTAACATTATTTTATTTTTTAAGTAAAGGTTTAAATTAGATATATAAATTATGTAAGTCTAATACTTAAATCTCATTATTTTTATTAAAATAATATAATTTTTTAAATGAAATAAAAGTATGATTCTAATTAATTTAAATAGTTTATTTCAATTTAAGTTGTTTAGTCTCTGAAACTGAAAAAATATGTGTATAAGATATATTTTTGGTTATAACTCCTATTGTAAAAAATTCTTAGACTTCTTAATAAGCTAATGGCTGTATTACTTTAGAATTAGGAAAAGTATACTTCTGCCACAATATTAAATCTATTAGATTAAAAAAGTATCTTATTAGCACATTTTCGTTTATATCTACAGCAATAATTTGATAGCCATCTTCTTGTAGATGATTTAATTATTTTATTTGTATAATTTATTATTATTTTAAATTGAAATGATAAAGATTACCATTCTTTAAAAAAATGAAATGTTCATAATACTGAATAATGTAAGAATTTCTATGTATATTGAAACAAAACTATTTAGGCTTATCATTTTAATTAATATTTGCTTAGTAAATATTTAACAAAAGATGGTTCAATATAATAGGCAATTGAACTTTAAGTTCCAAATTTAAATCAAATAATATTAAACTTTATGATTAGGTAAAAATTAATACATAATTGGAACAATGGAAAACTTCTTAAATAATACTGTCTAATTTATATTCCCTATAAATTGGTTCATCATATTAAATTTTAAGAAATCTAAAATAATCTACCTAATATTCTAGAAATAGAAAACGATCATAATAATTAAATACCTTTTAATTATGAATGTAAATTTGGATTAATTATTAGTTATCACAAAATAGAATATTCAAAAATTTTTCAGTTTAAAATATGGAATAAGCTTTATCATTTGAATTATAATATAAAAATTTAGAATTTTTAAGTAAGTTTTTAGGTATAAGACAAATTTAATCAAATGATTATTAATCACTAATAATGTCAATTAAATTTAAAAGGTCTTATTTTATTATAATTTTGTAATTATCTTGTAAATATGCTAATGTTTTTTATATAAACAATGTCTCAATATTTTAGCATTTACAATTTAATGAGAAAGAATAATTAATAATGTTATTTGATATTTCTTTGTTTATCAATTAAATACAAAAAGAAGGAGAATCGCTAATTAATTGTTAATAATAAGAATAAAATAGTAAATACTTTTTGGAAGGTCTTAAAATAGAATTATTCAATATTTTATATTTATAAAATCTAATGACCTTGTCTACTTAATCAATTTAATAAAAGATATTATTAATTTTCATAAATTGCAATGGAAAGTTCTTTAATTTGAGCTTTTCTTTGAATTTTTTATTTAAGATTACTTCAAGTTCATCTTCATATATTATAAAGAATATATTTTACTCAAAATAAACAAATTTTGGAGTATTTTCTAATTCATAATTGAGGACTTAATTTTGAATATAAAATTTATTATTATTATTGGACCCTACAAGAAAATATTGAATAAATTTGCAATCATTATTGAATAGTATCTATTTTAAAAAAGAGATTTCCTAAATAATGTTTAATAATAATCTGTTGTTTGTTTTATAAGAATAATGATAATACTAATTATCTTCAATTAATACAATATTTTCATAACAAATTTAAATATCTTTAACTAAAGTGATATTGAATAAAGGTTCATTTTAAGTTGCTATTTCTCTATTTAAAAGTAACTTAAGGAGATTATTTTTATAAATATATATAGCCCAAGAGACACAATCATAAAATATTAATAAACATGAATTTTCAATAAATTATGTATAAATTATTTTACATTTTTTATTTAGAGGTTCTTCAATTTTGTAATCTTATTTAGTAATAGTCAAGTTGTTTGTATTTATAAAGTATATATTAAGACTTTTTAAGGAAGTGCAAAAGACAGATAATTCTAAAAGGTTATTTTAGAATAAGAATTCACAATTTTCATCTATTTAAGTGTAAATGGGTATTTTAAAACGTTCAATAAAAGGGTAAAATTATTATTGACTTTAGCCTTCTTTTTCTTGTTCTCCTATATTCTAAAATAATCCTTCATTGAAAATACAAGTAATATAATAAACTTATAATTTATAAAGATAACAAAGTTGTTTTTCTAATAAGAATTCATTTAACCAAGAATCAATTATTATTGTATTAATAATTTGAGCCTCTTGATTATATTAAACTTTGTATAATTATTGAGTTAAAGGAAATTGATTTTCTTTAATATTAGAATGATCATCAGAATCATTTTCAACTATAAAATTTTTACTTTAACTAGAATAAATGTATTCATCAGATTCAATAAAAGTAATGTTGCATTCTAATGAATTTAATATGGGGAAAATAAAAAACAAAATAAATTGTCTTAGGTAGAGATCTTACAGCATTGAAATCCAGATTAGTTGTATAAAAACAAAATATAATTTAATATAATAAATGCACATAAAATTCCATAAAATAATTCAATCTAATTTTATATTATAAATTATTGAATAATAATTATATAAAATTAATTAAATATCTATTATTATATTAATTAACAATAATAAGAAATTATAAATATCGTTAATAATTATATAATCATCTCAGGTCTTGATAGTTATTTTTTAAAAGTAATATCGATTCTTTGGTATATGCGCTTATTAGAGTATTACTTTAATGATATTTCTAATAATATCGATTGGATTTAAATAATTATTTTTTATAAAATATTAGTTTAATTTATAATTAGATTTTCATTTATGATGATATAGCAATTAGAACTGTAATTTTTATTATGAAAATTACCTATAAATCTATTTAAATTACTAAAATTATCTATTAGACATAAGTATTAATATAAATAACTGTCAATATGATAATTTAATAAAAAATTATAGTAACAAAGATTTGATATTTAATATTTAATATTTTGTCAATTTAACTAATGAATATCTAAATGTACTTGATACTTCTTATGATTGCCTCATCAATTTATATGAGATAAATAAGTGAATATTGTGTTTGTAGACATGTTGACAATAAAGATGAATGTTAAAGATCTTAGATTTGTATTTGGAATGGAGAAAAATGTGATTTAAGATCAGGTGAAACTTACATTTACTAGGTGAACTAGGATGATGCAGATTAGTGTTATAAGTATATATAGGAAGATTGTATATAAATGGAGATATGTGGATTTTATTTAGGAGAATGTATAGGGTTTACAGAGTGTGGTTTATTTTAAAAAAATTAATGTTAGGAATCTTCATTGAAATGTGTTTCAGATGGATAAAAATGTATTGAGAAGAGAGGATGTAAGGATTATGACACAGAGGTAGGATGCCAGAATAAAAATATAAATGGTAACTATTGTTATTGGGATGTACATGCTATTTTTAAGTGCTAAGATGTAATGAAATGTACTTAACTGCCTCAGTATCTATTGAATGATTATGATTGTAGAAATGCTATGTATTATTGTACAGTAAATGATCTAGGATTGGGATGTGAGGAGGGAAAAAATAAATGCGAAGAATACAAATTGCAAAATTAATGTTATTTTACATATAATAAAAAAATTGAATGTTTTTGGGATGTTGAGTTATAAATGTGTTTTACAAAGAATTGTGAAAATAAAAGATTAAAAACTTATGAAGAATGTAATTCTTATATGTCTTAATGTACTACAAATGGTATTCATTGTATTGAGAAATAAGAGTGTAAAAATATTGGAAATGCAATAGGATGTGTTTTGGATATTAATAATAAAAAATGTGTTTATTTTAATGGGTAATGTTAAATTAAGAGTTGTATAACAGCACCTTAATCATATAATAATTATTAATAATGTTAATCATATGATTAATTATTAGATTGTGTAAGTGCATAAAATGGAGGATGTAAAGATAGACCATTATAATGTTAAGATTATTATTAAGAAATTGATTGTTATTCAGTAAGTACATAAGATTGTGTTTGGTTTGAAAATAAATGTGATAAGAGATAATGTTTGCATGCTCCAAAGAATTTTGATCATTATTAATGTAAATAATATGGAAAATGTATGGGAATACTATAAGGTGGTTGTGAATTAAGACCTTAAACTTGTGAAGAGATCATAAAATAAGAATTTTGTGATATTACATATGATGAATCTAAATGTATATGGGAGGATAATTAATGTTAATAATTGATATGTTCTAATTTGAAATTACCAAAATATGATAGTCATTAAAAATGTAAACAAGCAAGCAAACTTTGTACATTTAGCATAGAGGTTGGTGGATGTATTGATTATATTTGTAAAAGTGTTGTTGATATTTCTGCTTGTACTATTGATTCTCTTGATTAATTATGTAATTTAAATGATGGATGCATTGTAAAAAGATGTAAATTAGCTCCTAGTTATTATGATACAAATGCTTAATGTGAACTATGGTTACCAACATGTACTGTTAATATCTATGAATTTGATGGTCTTAAGATAAAATTTGGATGTACTGATAAACCATTAGAATGTTCAATAGCATAATAAGAATAATGTTATTCAACTTATTTTGGCGTTTAATGTAAATGGCAATTAAATAAATGTTCAAATTAATAATGTATTGATGCAGATAATACACATGTAACAAATGAAGATTGTACTAATTTTAAAGTTGAAACAATATAATGTATTATTAATAGTACTAATAATGGATGTATTGATTGGCCTATTTCATGTTCATAAATGGTTACAGAAACTTAATGCAATATTGGTTTAAAGGATTCTACTATTTGTATATGGAGTTCCAATTCATGTCGTTAAGTCGATTGTGTAGATGCACCTTTATATATTAATAATCTTCAATGTAATAATTATTTAAATAATTGCATTGTAAAACCCTCATTCTAAGGATGTATGATTAGACCATCCAATTTGATATGTTCATAATCTCCAAATACTAAAATGTATGATACTCATTAAGAATGTCAAGCTTGGAATCCAAATTGCACAGTCTCAGATTATCTTACCTCTGTAGGTTGTTAATAAAAATCAGCTTCATGTTCAGTTTATACTACTAAAAATTAATGTAAAATAATATTAGATAATTCATATCCCAATCCCAATCCATAATCCTATTGTTTTTGGGATTATATTACATCTACATGTCAAAGTGCATATTAGAATTCTTCATATCAATGTAATAGACAATCTTTTGGTGAATTAACTCATAAAAATTGTGAAGACTTTATGAAAATATGCACAATAAATAATAATATTACTAAATCATGCGTATCTCTTTAGGATGATTGCATTAACTATACAATACCATAAGCATGTGTATTAAATAAGTATTAATAGCCTTGTATTTGGGATAAATCCTAAAATAAGTGTCAAAATGTATTGTGTTCTGAAAATACTGTCGCTTAAACTGAGGCAGAATGTTTTAAATATCAAAGACAATATCTGTGTTAATTAATCTATAATAAAGAGGGTATAGCTCAAAAAGGTTGTGAAGACCGTCCTACAAACTGTTCTGATATAAAATATTAGAAGATTTGTAATAAAACAGTAACAAAACTCAATTAGAAATGTTATTATTATAACAATAAATGCAATATAATAAATAATGCAAGCTAATGTTAATTAATCACTGAAGCCTCCAGTGACGAGGAATGTCAATATTATTTTTCATTATGTTTATTATAATAGAGTGGTAAAGGTTGTTATAGTGTAGATGAATGTAAGAATCTAAAAAATTTTAATTGTAATTCTAGTATTCTATTCAAAAATAATAAGTGTTTTTATTATGGTAATGAATGCAGATAAAATCTATTTTGTGATTAACTCTTTCCATCTTAAAGTAGTTGTAATGATGTGAAAACAAGTCTTAATATATTATGTAGCTATTAATATGTTGGATCTGAACTTAAATGTGTAGATTAAGAATGTGCTTTAAATAATATTATAGGCAGTATAGTAGATAAATATTCAGCATGTTATAATTATTCCTCAATATGTGCATATGATATAACTACTGATTCAACAACAAAATCTTGTATGCCAATTATTAATTGTAATGATCTAACCTAATAAGGATTAATCAATTATCTATTATGCAATAATTCATTAACCATATCTAAATAAAAATGTGGATTCAATTTTGTTATTAATTAATGTGAGAATAGATAATGTGAACATTTAAAATTTGCAAATGTTGGACTTTTAAGTGATGAAGATTGTTATAATTGGAATCATGATTGTATTTTTGATGGTACTAATTGTAAACTCTTTAATAATATAGATTGTACTTAAATAAAGTTAAAACATTAATGTATATAATATTCATAATGTAAATTAAATTAAAATAATTGTATTAGCAATATAGATTGTGAAATTAATACAATTGCAATTACAATGTATGAATGCTAATTAATTAATATAATATGTTAATTAGATTTTATTACCAACTAAGGTTGTAAATATGTGCAATGTGAATATATTACAAATCCATCTTAATGTGATTCTGCTCACACTAGTGATGGAATGGATTGTTATTGGAGCAGTTCTTGTATTCCTAAATCATGTACTGCATTCACAAATTCTTCTATTTGCCAATCTAAATATGGACTCTTAGTTGTTAATTCAAACAATATCAGTGTAAAGTGTTATTGGTGTAGTGGATCTTGTTCATATAATAATACATGTAATGCCACAATAGATTTAGGACTTGTTAAACATGAAGATTGTTATAATTAAAATATTCTTAATACTATTACCTATTCTAATGGTCCAATATGTATTTAAAAACAAAGTAGTTGTGCAGCTTATGCACTTTAGGCTTTTTGTGTAAAAACAATAGATGGTTAAAAATGTGCTTGGAGTTCTGGAAGTTGTAAGGATTATTGTATGTCTATATCAACTTCACCTTTAAGTCATGTAGATTGTCATACTTTCGATAATAATTGTATGAAGAATGGAACTACATGTGTACTTCTTAATTGTTCCTCTTTAAATGTTACAGATTGTTTAATATATTCAAATATTTGTACTGAAAATTCCTCAAATTAGTGTGTTAAGATTACTAATTGTAATGTATACAATTCTACTAATTGTAGTACAGGTTAAGATTTTTAAGGATATCCTTGTGAATATGTTAGTGGAACTTGTTAAAAATAGAGTAATCTTGAAAATTGTTCATCATTAACTAATCAGGATGATCATTAATCATGTGAATCATATTTTTAAAGTGGAATATGTACTGTCAAAAGTAAAAACACCAATTGCACAAATTTACCAATTAATTGTAGTTAAGCAGCTAAAAAGTAATGTGTAATTGACTAGAATAAAAATAGATGTTATTGGAAATAAACAAATGAATGTATTTTGTTAGTAAATTGTTTAGATTTAGGAAATGAAAATGATTCACATTATAAGTGTTAATCTTATTTGTCATAATGTACTGTAAATTCATTATTGAATGGTTGTATTGATTTAATTGATTGTAACTTATATACAATTAAAGAATAATGTTATAAAGATAATTAAAAAAGAGATTGTGAATGGATTCAATTATAGAATAAATGTGAATTGAAATCATGCAGTACAGCATAATTATAGTAATATTCATCAGGAGCATGTCAATAATATTATGGTTTAAAATGTTCAGTAAATGCTGATTTGACATAATGTGAAATAGCATAAGGTCAATGTCTTGGTTATAATCAATAATAATGTAAAAGTGATGGACAACGTAATTTTGATGGTATTGAATGTTTTTGGAATGTTGAAAAAGGTGAATGTGTAGAAAAGACATGTGAAAATGGTCCAAAATTTGCTTTATCTGATAAGGAATGTTAAGGATACATGTAGAATTGTTAAAAAGGAGGATGTAGATTAAAAGTTTGCACTGATTATTATTATGCTATTGAATCTGCTTGTGCTTCTATATTCTCAGACAAAAGTTGTACTACAAATGGTTATTAATGTATAAATAGAAATACTTGTGAAGAAGTATTAATTAAAGATGGATGTACATTTAATAAATTTTATAATGATTGTGTGTGGATTTCAAATACCTGTGTTACCAAAACATGTAATACTGCTGCAATTAATTTAATTACTCATAAAGAATGTCAAGAATATTTACCATAATGTACTACTAAGAAAGGTGGAGGATGTGTATTAATTAATGAATGTACAGATTTCTAAATTAAAGATGCTTGTTAAAGTGATAAGTATAATTAAGGATGCATTTGGGATGATTAATTAGAATTATGTTTTACAGATATTTGTGAAGGATTTTGTGGAGATGGAATCATTACTAATTCATCTGAAGCCTGTGATGATGGTAATTATCTTCCATATGATGGATGTTATAAATGTTAAATCTAATGTTCATTAGGTTGTTTATAATGTGAAGGTAAATTATGTAATGTATGTGATTCATATGGATGGAAATTAGTTGATGGTTAATGTAAATCAGTTTGTGGTGATGGTATTATATTAGGCAAAGAATATTGTGATGATGGTAATCTTATAGAATTTGATGGTTGTTATAATTGTGAGTATTCATGTGATAGTCATTGTTTAAAATGTTTTTAAGGTACATGTATTTAATGTCCTATTGGATTATATGAAAATTAATCATATTGTCTAAATAAATGTGGAGATGGTATTTTAGCTACATAATATGAATAATGTGAAGATGCTAATACTGATAATAATGATGGTTGTAATTATAATTGTTAAATTGAAAAATTTTGGAAGTGTTATCTTGTAGATTCATTGAGTGTTTGTATTTACAATATAAGTCCATCCATCAAATTAACAACTCCTCTTAATAGTTATGGTTAAAATTAAGAAGTTATTCTCTCATTTAGTGAAGAAGTCAAATTAAATTCAACTTCCATCACTGAAGAAATATTTATATAACTCATTAATATTTCCATCTCTAATCTCAAAGATACTGATTATACTTATGAAATAGTTCCAATCTTAAGTGTTGATTATACTTTGTAGCCAGTCTCATACAAAATTAAACTCAATTTCTATAAATCTGTTATTGGACCAATATTAATAGTTAACATAAATTGTGATCAACTAGTTAATTAATATGAAAATCAATTGGCATCTAATTAATAAACTATCCTTTTAAAGGATCCATTTACACTATCTTCAACTCAAAAGATGGTAGCTGCTAATGCTGCCTTATTCAATGAATTTGTGATCTATTCATTGATTTCTATTGCTTGTTTTGCTTTCATAAGTGGAAATCTAGAAATTTTCTGGAATCTTATAGATACTTTATAACAATTATCATATATGAAATATTTGAATTTACAATTTCCATAAAATTTATCAATTTACTTTGAAGTCTTTACTCTTGTTACCATTTAACCCATAACTGATAAAATTAAATTGAGTGGATTCTTTGAAGAAATGTTTCAATTCACTTCTCCTTACATACCTGCTTATGGTAGATTTGAAGTCTTTTCAATCAATTGTTATTTTGGAATAAATCTATAGTCATTCGTAATTATACTAATCTTAGGATTCATCAATTATATTATCGCTTACTTAATATAATTGTTACTTACTTCATTCAAATATTATAATTGGCCCATTATAGTTGATTAAAGATACTTAGAATAGACTACAAAAATAATCAAAGCTATATATTTTGTTCAAAGAATTTGTAAATCATATTATCAATATTTTTTATATTCTGGAATAGTTAGAATTTACCTATCTAATTTTTATGATTTAATGTTCTCTGCACTTCTATAAGTAGCTAATTTCTAATCATATGATTCAATAACTGAAATTAGTTCATTTCTTGCATTAAGCATACTCATTTTGAATTTTGCTTTTATATTCCAAATGTATTCCTACTTGAGCACAAGAAAGACATTGTCGAAAAGATTTTCAATTTTTTTTGAAGGACTTGAAATCAAAGAGAATTTATGGAATAAATAATTCACAACAATAGTCTTAATTAAAAAGACTATTTTTATTGCTAATTTAATCCTAATCTAAACAATTCCTCCTGTTTAACCAATCTTAACCTCTCTGATTTCAGGATTTTATTCCATCTATGTATATAGGATGAGACCATTTGCAAATAAATTTGAAAATTATAAAATTATTGTCACAGAATGTTTAATAGCAATTATTGCTATTTTATTTTCAGTTTCAGAATCAATGTTACTATTCTCTTATATAGACTATGTATCCTTCTTAGGATGGATGGAAATAGCAGGATTTTCAATTATCCTTTTGAATTCTTTACTTATAGATTTCTATTAGTAACTAGGAAAACCAACTAGATAAATATATGAAATACTAAAGAAATGTGGTAATAAAACTACATTAGATAATTCTAATTCAACTATACTCAAAGAAGGAGTAATTGAATTTTTTTGATATTTGTATACATATATGATGTAGATCAACTTTATTAAGTTAATCTATATATTTAATATAATTACTATTAATACTTTGATATAATTAATTATTTTTATTAAAAAAAATAGTTTATGTTATTCTATCCAAGAGTACTTAATAAATATTGTATCAAACTAGTTTCATATACTTTCTTTGTTCTATATTGACATATCAAAACTCAATTGAATTAATTCTAAACTAAAGTATTTAATATTAGATTAGGTTGTTATTAATAAATGTGTTTATAAATAAAATGAAAGAAATTTAATTTTAGAAATTAAAAAGCTATAATATAAATCAAGCAATTAGTTTTTATTATATAAATATATTACAATAATCATTATCTTATTGTTCAATTTAAATATTCAATTTTATATAATAATACTTTAAAACAAGGAAAATAAATTTATATGTGATTTAACTTAATTATTTTTAAAAATTAGGGTCTTAAAACATCAATATAAATAAAAAATTTAGATACAAAAAAAAAATCAATTTGGATCAATATTGTAATCTTTTTAAATACAAATTAACTATTTTTTAAGTTTTAAACTCAATAAAAAAACCAAGAAAAACAATTAATATTATTTAAAAATTTATTATGAATTTAAGAGGAGGAGGTTGCGGATCATCAAACATTGTTACACCATTCCCCATTAAAATCTAGACCATTAAAAATAGCCCAGGATTGACAACTTAAATCAAGTTTCATTGTGATAGGATATCAAGATCTATGGTGACGGTTTTAGATTAAGAAAATAATCTAATGAATAGCTTTCAATTCTTTCAATTAAATTAGAGACAAATATGGAATTTAGTTAGTAATGTTCAATTAAATTAATCAACATTTGAACTTGTGTCATAAAGTTTAGATACACTAATGTCAGCATTATAAAAAGTTATTTAATAAAATGTTGGATATTCATTGTATGTTTTATAAATTATGACTTAATTATCTTGGATATTATTTATGTACTATTCAACAAATTAAGAGAGATATTTGGATATTGATAGACAATAATTTATTTTAAGGGAAATGGGTTTAATTAGAGAATAATTGAAAATTGAAAGAAGTGCTGATAAATTATTCAATAATCTATATTTTGAATTCTTTATTACAAAATCCATTATTACTATTTAACCTACAAATGCAAAAGAGAGTTAAGAAATATTAATATAGTTTTTAAGTGGTGCTTTAAAATCAGTAAGTACATTTACATTAAATGATGATCTAATATAAAGTCTTAAAAAAAGTGTTATTTATATATATTAAGAGGGAGTAAAATATAGTAGAAAACGTAAATTAGAAGTGATTTTTGCTCTTTAATAATTAAAGTTTCATATAATTGATGAATTAGAAAATGGTAAGGATGCTAAATATTTGGCAACTGTTCTAAGCAAAATGTATTGTGAAATTATTAGGGAATCTACAGATTGGGAAATATGGTGTAGTTGGATTTAGGTGTTATCTTAATTATTTTAATTGAAATAAGCAGTAGATGAATTGAAAATTTAAAATCAATTGTCATAATACTTTTAAGGAAAAGAATATACAATACCTAATTTTGATGGTAGAAATTATGTTTCACTAAGTAATTTCTAGATATAAAATGATGAATTATTAAAATTAATTTTTGAAAGTAGTTAACCCTTATAAGAATTATCTCGATTATAATTTTATATACTAAATGGATATGGATTATTATAAAGTTATGAACAATTTTATTTTAATAAATTATCTGTTATTAAAGCAACTAATTCAACATTAAAAAATAACTCATTTAGTTCATCTCAAATATCTTAATTTATGAATTTGGTTAGTGCTATCTAATAAGGTTAATAATCATTAATTGAGCTATTTAAATAACTTGTAAATAATAATGATTAATAAAAAATAAAAGAAGCTGAAGAATTATTGAAAGATTTGATTACTAAAACTATTTAATTAAAAAGAGATTTAGAATTTTTAATTATAATCTAATAATCTATATAAGAAGAAGTAAATTAAAATGAATTGATTTATGAATTTCCAGAAACTGACAAAATTTAAGTTATGTTTTTATAGAAATATTTGAATTGTTAATTATCAAGTAAATAGCTATAAATAATTGATTTTGAATCAGTATTTTAAGACAGTGCTATATCTTCAATTTTAGATTAATTTACTTCAGATGAAATAAGTATTGAATTAAGGGAACAAATATTAAAAAAAACAATTAATCAAGTATAAATTGAGAATTTGATTGTTACTTTAAAAATGAAAAAATAATAAGAAACTACTAAAAATAATACAAATGAGAATAAATGGTTTTATGGATTTTATAAAGCACTTGAACTTACATAAAAAACTAAATGTTTAATTAATTGGAATTTGCAAATTTAAGTGATATTATCAATTAAATTAAGAATGACTAATTCATTTAAAGAAGATGATAAATAATTAAATTTAAAATAAGAAATCATTTAACTTTCAATGTAAATGATGTCTTATGATCCTCTATAATCTTCATTATAATTTATGTACAATCAATTCTTAAAATGCTAAAGTAGTAAAATCTTATCTAAAATTCCTATTGATTATTCACATAAATTTGTAAAAATTTTAAAAGCCATTACAATTGAAAAATTTATAACAATTAATTAAATCATAGGAATTTTAACTAAACATTTATTTAAAGAGACAAAATTAAAAAATGATGTTAGTATTGATTAAGAAATCTGTAAAATTGTTTAAGAAGAATTAACTGATAATATAAATTATTTAAATTAAATCTGTAATGGAATCAAAATGATAACTGATATTCTAAAAAACTAATTAGATAATAATTTAGAATAAAAAGATGATTTAATTATATTGAAGGATTAATCTATATTCCATGAAATTTTTCCTAATTTCAATACTAATTCATTATTATAATCTTAGATTATATTGAGTTTTTAAAAACTTTCAGCTTATTAAGATGAATTTTTAAAATCATTTGAAATTATGAAAGAATACATCAAAAGTGAAGATAATGAATTTTATTTATATTTAGAAAATAAGAAGGCTGCAATTTCAAATATTATAGAATTGATTGATATTGTAAAATTGATGAAAATAACAAATGAAAAAGATAAAGAAATTGCATATTATCTTTGTGAAGATATACAAAAATAATTAAGTGAGTGTTGTAAATTAATAAGAAGTACATCAGTTAAGATTGAATAGAAATAATTTGATTGGAATGAAGAAATCAAATTTTATGAATAATTAGTAGATGAAATGAAATAAATTAAAACCAGATAACAAGAGTAAATTTAATAATTTTAGAATATATTTATTAATTCTGAGAAAGTACAATCTCAAATCTTAAATGTGATTACTCTCTAAAAATTAGCTACTAAGAAACCTTAATTTTCTTAATAGTTTTAAGAATCTGAAATATTATTGCAGGAATCAATGGGTGAATATTGCAATTAAACTATAGAAATTGCAATAGACTATTCATAAGTTTAGTAGATCATTTCATAAAAGGAATTTAATTAATATCCTTCTGATTTAGAACCTTAAATCTATTTTATATTGAGTCAGATAGAAAATAAAGATGAGTAAAAAAAATCAAATGATTATTTTGATTTAATATAATAGGGGATTAATGATTTATTGTCAAATAATTAATGGAGGATTAGATAGTTTTTGGTTTATGAATTAATTTAAATGAGAAAAAGTTGTCTTTAACAAAATTGTATGTCTTTGAGTTCTGGATTATATATTAGATTTTAGGTTTATGAAACAGATAAGAGAATTAGATCATTATTTGATGATAAATCTATTTAATTATCTAATTAATTAATGGGTAAATATTGGCCAAGTCAAGAAACAATAATTTAAAATAGGTTAAAGGAGAAATTAAAAGATTTAAATGAATTAGCTTAATAAATATCTATTGAAACTTCAGAAAATTATAAATAGTAATTAAGAAAAGAATATTCTAAATTAGAAAAAGATATTTAATAAATGTTTGATAATGTTTCTCAAATATAAAATACACTTGGAATTACTATCATTTTTCTTTAAGATCTAAAATAAGATTTATTAAGAATAGAGAATTTTATTATTCAAATGTAAGAAACATTAGATTAAATAAGTAAAGACATAAAATATTTGAAGGGTAGAACCATCTATGAATTATTAGAATTAAGAATGAAAAAAATGTTATAATAAAGACTTGTATTCAATTCAGACAATGTTTACATACCTATTAAATCAAAAGAAAAATTGAGTGATTCATAATACACTACTGAAAAGACTAATCTATTTACAGAAGATATCTTTGGAGATGGAGAGATAAATGAATTTATTTGGAAATAATCTAAGGATAGTTTTTTAATACATGGTTAAGCTGGATCAGGTAAGAGTACAGCAGCTAGAAAAATAGAGGAATTTCTTTGGATGTTTTATTAAAAGAATAAAAAATAAAGTGATTATATTCCATTAATTCCAATTTTTGTATAATTACCTTAATTAAGAGATCCTGTATATTGTTGTATTGAAGAAACATTAAAATCTGATAATTATAGATTTAATGATAGATAGATATAAGAATTTTAAGAAGCTGTTGAATAACGTAAAATAAAATTAGTTATTATAATGGATAGTTATGATGAATTAAAATCAGATTATATAGGATTAAATTTAAATGTTTCAAATAAATTATCAAAATGGAGATGTTAAGCAGATAAAAATAAATTTCCAAAAATAATTACTACTTGTAGAACAGAAATATTTAATATTGCTGGTTATAATACATGGTTTTTATCAGAATCTAATTCACCATCATTTTACAAAGAAGTTAAATTATTAAAATTTAATCAAGAATAATAAAAATTATATATTGATTAATATACATTATTATGTGTTAAGAGAGATATTAGAGAATTTTATTTTAGTAATTATGGTACATAAGATTATTCTGAATATGAAACCTTTTTCACAGATCTAGTTAAATCATTAAATTTAGGGAAGATGAAATCTGAAACTATATTTATGCTCAATCCAAATGTAATATAATAAATCTTATTTAAATGTTCTAATTTTGTATCAAAAGACATGTAAAAAACTTTATCATAATTACTTGCAGAAATTTGGTCAAGTGCTTAATATTTAAAATTCATATAAATTATGAAATTAGATAAAGTAATAGAGACTCCTTTTATGGCAGAAATTGTTATGGCTGTTTTACCTTATATTGTTAGATAAAGATCAGAAATTAATAATGTAAAGAATAGATTTATTAAAAAATATATTTATTTTGCAAAAAGTGAGTATTAATTATTATAAGTTAGTTAATTAGAAAAATAAGCATTAGATGAATGGTAAACAATTATTCATGATTCAAATTTTATGAATGAATATTTATAAGAATTTTCAGAAATATAAGTAGATAAATTGATTACAAAATATTTTATATCTAATTAAAAGTTTTAAATCATTAAGAATTCATTAATGTTAGAACCATTATCAACATATGATTTTTATAGTTAATTTTTGGAACATTATTTTAAAAGATAAATTTATAAATTAAGAGAAGCTGGTGAATCAATAGATTATGAATAAATTGGTAATGAATTATGGAGATTTACTCATCATTTGGCTAATCAAATGACATTCAGAAATATGACTTAAGTTTATTTTTAACCTAGTGGATTAATATTTAAAAAATCAGAATCTGATTGGAAAGATGAATTCTTTGATGATTAATGTTAAGAAGGAGTATATAAAAGATTATTTAGAAAATGTATGCCTATAAAATAGAAAAATAGTATTTATTCTTTTAATCATAAATCAATATAAGAATTTTTAGTTGCTAAATGGTTTGTTGAATATTTATCTAATATTAAATTTCCAATTGATGAAAATTCAAAAAAATAATTATTTTAATATGAATTTTTTAAAACAATTTGGGAATATGAATATTTGAAAGGTTCAATGACATTTATATGTGATAAATTAAAGTATAATGAGGAATAAAAATAATAACTTTTAAATTTTATTTATCTTACAAGAACAGATGATAATTTCATTATAGCAGGTTCTAATAGTATGTTATTATTAAATGAAATGGATCATTCATTTATAGATATGGATTTAAGTAATATTAAAATAGCAGATGTTTCATTAAGTGGAGCAAACTTTTTTAATTGTGATTTTACAAATTCAAATTTTAAAGGAATTACACTATCTTCTGTTAATTTAAATTTATCTAAGATTGTTAATGCATAATGGATTGATATTTCATTGAATTAATTACCAAAAATTAATACTAATTTAGGTAATATTAAAGGATTAACTTATATTGAAAAAGAAAAACTTCTTCTTGCTTTTGATGATTAAAAACCAGAAATGAAATAATATGACATCTATAAAATTTAAGAAATTAATAAAATAAATATCAAAATAATACCTAAATATGCTATTTTATCAAATAATTAAAGATTAATGGCTTTATTAAATGAAAATGAAATTTTATTATATGATTTATTTGATATGAAAATAATTCAATTGATATAATATGGATAATGTTTTGATAAAGAAAGGACATGTTGTGTTTTTGGAGTTGATGATAAATCTTTGATTTTTGGAGGATATAATGGTGCACATGAATTGAAAATAACTATTGAATTAGTTGAAAGAAAAGCATAAAAAAAAGTAACTGATAAAGATAAGAAAAAGGGGAAATAATAAAATTAAAAATTAGAATAAGAAGATAAAGTTGAAATCATCTAATAATAAAAGGATTTGGTTGTTACCATAGATTCATTTAAATAATTAATCAATGAATAAATTGTTAATCTTAGATGTTGTAAAATGATAATTATGTAAAGATAGTCAAAAACTATAATTTTATATAATTAACAAACCTAATCGATGAAATAAATTGAAACAAAATGTGAAAGAGTCATTTGTATAGATAGTAATTTAGAATTAAATCTTTTGGCAGTTGGTGGTAGAAAGGGAGAAATAAATCTTTATAATTTATCATAAATTGAATCACCTGTAAGTCTAAGTGGACATAAGAAAGCAATAGCAGAATTGAAATTTTCAGATGATGGTAAAATTCTAGTTTCATGTTCTTTTGATTAGTCTATAATATTATGGAGTACTTAATAATTATCATAAATTAATTAAGCCAATTTTACAGCTTTTATTAAAATATTCTCATTAACATTAATCTCTAATACTTACTTAGCTGTAACTGGATAAAATTAAGGGTAAATTTAAATTTGGGACTTGGATAGTTAAGATACATAAAATAGTAATCCATAAGGTCATATTTATACTGTTTAATGTTGTATATTTTCATTTGATGGAACATTATTGATATCTGGTTCTAGTGATTTGTTAATAAAAATTTGGAATACTTAAACTGGTCAATAGATTGGTTAAAATCTTGAAAAACATTAATTACCAATTAAGTGTTTAGCTATATCTCAAGATTCAAATCTATTATGTTCAGGAGGTGAAGATGGATATTTATATATTTGGGATTTGCAAAACTTTTAAATAAGAAATGAGATAAATCATTATGCTTCTCAAATATCTAAAGTTTCCATTTTTTATTCTGATGATTAATACAAAATAGTAACATTGACTGAAGAAAAGCTGATACATTTATGGAGTCTTAATAACTTATAGGAATTTATTCTTATATATGATTATAAAGATGAAAACAAAAGATTGATTTCAAATATTGAAACTAAGAAATTATTAGATTAATGTAGAGATTAATAGGTTAATGTTATTGAATCATATAATATAAGCAATTATTTAAAAATCTAAAATTAATATATAACAGCTTTAGCTATTAGTAATAATGGTTTATAGAAATTAATTGGTACTAGTGAAGGATATCTATTAGTTATAGAGAATAAAGAACTAATATTCAAGAATTAAGCACATAAGAAAAGTAAATGTGATATCATTTATGTATTAAATGACAATTTATTTATGACTTCAGGATAGAATTCTATAATATTTTGGAGATTTAGTGATTTCACTTAATATTCTAATTATCAAAGTAAATTCACAAAAATTAATGATTACTTTGTTTGGTACGATAACTTATTTATGGCTATAGATTATACAATTAGAATATGGAATATAAGTCAAAAATCAACTATAAAGGTGATTAAAGAAAAGAAAAAGGACCATATTCATTCTATTTGTATGAGAAATAATAATACTATATATGCAGGAACTCAAAATGGAAATCTACTTATAATTGACCTTTAAAAATCAGATTAATATTAAGTGATACCTGAAATCCATAATGGTAGAATTACTAAAATTGCATAGCTTAGTGCATAAAATGTATTTATTACAGCTGGACTTGATGGAATATTAAAATAATGGAAAGATGATAAACCAATCAGAGTTTTAGATACTGGATCAACTATAAATTCTTTTTATCTATCTAATGATCAAAACTATTTTGTTTTACATACATTTGAAGGATTAAGTATGTGGATATCAGAAGATCTAATTTTATCAGAAAAGATTGTAAATTTAAATGATAATTAATCAATTTTAGTTTTATTTAATTAGAGAAGGATTATTTGGTCTAAGGATGATCAATTATATTATATCCCTATATTGTAAAAAAAACTTAAATATTCTTATGCTTAAGAATCAAATAATCATTTTCCTACTACATTTTTGGTTGATGATAATAACACAATATATTCAGGAGATAAAGATGGTAAACTATGTTTTTGGAATTATAAAGGTGAAAAAACAAAAGACTTTTTAGATTTAAATCAACCAAACATTATTTGTTTAAGTTAATCTCCTGATAAATCTAAATTAGTTGTTGTTTTTAAAGAATTAATTAAAGTAATTTCAACAGAATCATTTGAAATAATCTATGAAAAGGATTTTAAAGACTTCTCCATTAATAGTCTCAATTATTTAAATGAAAAGACATTATTGATTACAACAAATTTAAAAGATAAATAAGTTATATTTTATGATGAAGAAGATAAATCAATTCTTATTTAAAACGAACATGATGAAGAAGTAAAAGGAGCAGCAGTTAATTTAAAAGCAAATTGTTATGTTTCTTATGGTGATGATAAATCCATTCGATATTATTAGAAATAGAATTCAATTTATTCTATGAAATATTCAATGTCATAAATATTAAAATTTGAATCATAGGATACAATTGTAGAGAATAGTACAATAATATCTAAAACAGGAATAGATTTATTATCATTATTTAAGAATTAAAGGATTGTAATGAATTGATAAACATTATTATATTAATATTAAATATGCAATAATATTATATAATAAATAATTTACTTTTATTAAAATATATTAATTATAAATATATCTATATATTATAATATAAGATTATTTATTTTATTAAAAATAATGATTTAGATAAAGGATAACACTATCAATCAACTAATATTCATAATATTTTCAATAATTTATAAAACTTTAATTAATATTAATTATTAAAATATATACTCTAATAAATTCTATGTATAAATTATTTTAGAATAATGAAATTCAATAATAAACTATAAGATTATTTATTTCCCAGAAAAATTAATTATATTTATTCTAAACTTATATATATTATATTTTTATTTTTCTTATTTTTTTATAAGAGAATTAACTATAACTTTTAATTACATTGATAACTATGAAGTTAGTAAAGTTAATGTTTATATTAATTCTTGTTTAACTAATTTATGAATAAATTATTAATTAAATGTAAAAATAATGTTATTGTGAATAACATAACATCTTAGATAGTTTTATTTGTTATGTTTGTCATAAGAATCATCATTGGCAATGTTATGATTATCAAATAACAGATAAATAACCATAATAACTTAGATGTCTTTAATGTTCTTTAACTGCAAATAATCCATTGATGTAATTTGAAGTAAATTTTCACTAAAAATATTAGACGTTCATTAAGTTAAACAATAAATTTAATGTTGCTATAATTAAGAAACCTACTTAATTACTAGAGAAAGTATTCTCATTTGAAGTGAATCAATATTATGAAGAACTTAAGAAAAAATCTATAATCCTTGCAATATTTTGTACTAAAACAAAAGAACCAAAAAAATTGTATGAATGGCCAAGTAAAAATGTATATGTTGAATTAAACAATTAACATCATATTGCATATCATTTAAATGATTATGGATATATGTATATCTAATTATAAAATATTATAATTTTAGACCATCAACTTGTTTATAATGGGGAGTAAATACATTAAAAGTAAAAATTGGTGAAGATGTAGAATGTAATTCTTTACTTGGTATTGTATTGGTTAAAAGTATTAAAATATCAGAATTAAAGAGTAAATTATTAGATGTTGGAAGAGAGAAAATAATAGACTCAATTATTACTTAATAAAAGTAATAATATTAAGATAAGATTAAGTCATTATCATGTATTATATTAATTTAAATTTTAGTAATTGATGATACTCTATAGGATACATTGTTTTCAGTAAAATTAATAGATGGAATTACTATGTAATAATTAGAAATTCCAGTAAGAGGAAAATAATGTTAACATTTTGATTGTTTTGAATTGAATGCTTATTTAACAATTAATGAAAAACCAAATGAAAATAGATGGAAATGTCCAATATGTAATTAACTTGTTCCATATGACTAATTATAAGTAGATTATGTATTGGTTGATATTTTACATGAAATCAAATGTGATCATCCAAAAATATTTCATAAATTATAAAGAGTTTAATTAAATCAATATTTGGAATATAAGATTGATGAAAAGTACATTGAAGAGGAAGTATAGATTAAGAGATATTTAATGAATACTTAAGCTTTATCATAAACTGTTAAAATTAATAATGTGATTTTGGAAAAGGCAGCTGATTCTGTAGTTAAATTTATATAAGAATTTCAAAGGAAAGACAATTATTCAAGTTCTCTTATAACATTTAAATCTGCTAGAAAGTTATTACAAAAATTTCATAAAAAAGAATTATTTAAAAATTTAGAAAATAATTAAATATAATTATCTAAATTTTTTATTGATATGTTTGATTTATCTAATTACTACAAAACCTTTATTTTTGAAGAATAAATAGAATTATAATATTATGAATCATTGTAAGATTTTGAATTAATTTGTAAAACTATCTATTAATAAACTGTAAGTGGATTATTTATTTATTTTATTAAATTATTTCATCCTACAGTATAAAGAATGACTCAATCAATGGCTATATTATGTACTTAATTAAATGTTAAACCTGCCTTAATTCATTCTAAAAAGATGCTTGAACTTATTTTAGCAACTACTTATGATAAATAATAAAAAACATCTTTAGGATACAATTTTAAATAAATATGTTGTATGAGTAAAATGAAAAGAGATGAATATTACAATAATGTTTTGTATTTATCATAAATGTTAAGTTTTGTATTTTATAATACTGAAACTAGTAGTTTCTTTATTGTAAGGAATTGTATAAATTTAAGCAATATTTTTGATTTATTTTATTTTTAAGATAAAGGAAAAGAAGATAATTAGATGGATGATTATTAATTAACTATAAAATTGATTAAAGAAGTTTATAGTTTGAAAATTATTAAGGAGAATCCAAATATATTAGATATATTAAGACTTATTTTATATTTATTAAATAAAAGTAAATATTATAATAAATAATAATAGGAGATCGCAAATTTGAAAACATTTTAGATTCATTCAAAGAATATAATTTAGGAGATGTAAAGAATAAATTTAAAAATATGGAATTTAATGGAGAATACTATTATTTATGATATATAAATACACATTGTTATAAATAAATCAAATAAACTTTTAACAATTTAGTTTTTAATAAGAAGTTTAAAGAAATTGAATATATTCTTATGGTATTGGTGATTCAAAATCTGTGATGGAAATATTATCATCAGATTATTCAATTTTTATTTAATAAATACTTTTAAGTGAAGGTTTAAAAGATGATGATTTCAAAAACATACCTTTTTTATCCATACTCTAACTCTTATATCGTCTATCCTTTAAATTTTTTTATGGTTTTTATTATTAAGATATTTAACTATTATTTTCAATAAATGAATTTTGACTATGTTAATAAAAAGATTTTAGAGTATTTTTTGATTACAAATGATTAAAACTTAAACCAACTGAACCCTCTACTATAGATTATGTTGAAGCAACTACATGAAAAGGGGAAAAGATCTAATGAACAGTTAATTAATTTAATAAATCCTAAACATTAATTCTATTTTCTGGTTATTTCTATAACATCGCTTTTAAAAGATGCATAGTCTTTTGACTAACATTAGGAAATCTCAATTCTGAAAAATCTATTTAACATTCCTTGTTTAATTTAAGTAAAGCATCATAAGTATTTGATCTAAATGGAGCCTTACCTGATAACATTGAATAGAATATAACTCCTAAACTAAATATATCCCCTACTTCTTGGTATGGTTATTTAATGAATACTTCTGGTGCAATATAACCAGCTGTTCCTTAACCATTAACTAATCTATCTCTACATATTTTTTCTGCAAATCCAAAATCAATTAATTTCAACTAATCCTTATCTATAAGTACATTCTCTAATTTAATATCTCTATGAACATATCCTAAACTTAATAAATAGATAAGTTATATTACTTATGTACTTATTATAATCCTAATGCCAACTTCTGTAAGATCTGAGTAGATTCAAGTTCTGTTAGTCGCTTTCTTTCTTTCAAATATTAATATAGAGACCCTCCTTTAATATATTCAGTCACTAAGACTAAAATGATATAACAATTACATTAATACTTAAGAGTTCATCCAATTGAATTATCTCACATAATTTTAGAACATAAGGAAAATTAATTCTTTTTAAAACATAACACTCATTTCGAATGAATTAATAAAATTTCTTTAAGTCTTTTTTAGATAATAATTCGTTTTTATTATAGACTTTACCTGCATAATTAAAGGACTGGTTAGGTAGTCTGATATTTGGAGTTAGAGTATAGACTTTGGAGAATCCACCCTTTCCAATGACATCTTGTAATGTGTATAACTAATCTAAATTTTGAACAAAACAGAATTAACATAAATGTTTTAGAAACTGAAAAGTATATTAACTAAAATTAAGAATGCACCTATAAAGTACAAATCTTTATTCCAAATATAGATGAAGATATCTTTAGTTCTCTTAATTCTGATTACTTTTACAGCATCTGTTTTCTTGCTTGAAATTTTTAGATCAATCAATTTCAGACTGATGTCTTCGTTTAATTCAACATATCCCTTAATCTTATTATTTTGCTTATAAAACAGCACACCTTCTTCACTTAATAAAAATTCATATTCAGTAGGCTTATTACTTTTCCAACTAATTCTGTTCATTAACTGTTGATAAATTATTGTATATTAAGTAAAATTAATAGATTTCTTGTTCCAGAATGTTTTGGTATCATCTTACTCTGTAAAAATTGGCCAATATTACTATTACTCTTCAGACATTATTTATAATTATTATAAATTAAATCAATTTTTTTTCATATTTCTATTTTTACTCAAATTTCATACTCTTCCTAATCCATAATATAGATATCCAATTGATTTCATTAAATCACCTGATAATAAATTTCTACCATCAAAACAATATGAAGGTTTAGCCATCTAATTAAAAGCTTAAACATAATCTATTTTAGAAAATCTATTATATATTAACATAACTATACTCTTCCCATTCTGTTATTATCACTATAGCAGATGCTCCTTAAAAAATACCATCCAAACTTTAACATTACTCCACATTATCTATTTTTCCTTGAGGATCATAAATTCTTAATATTGCCTATTCTTCTTGTAATTTTTTAATAATCATTAAAGCAGCACTCTCTCTTGTATCATTAGTCTTAGCTTTAAATGTTACCCCCAAAATAACAATTACTTTATTTCTCAAACAGTTAAACATGGATGTAATAATTAAGTTGATAAATCTTTGTTTTTGATATTCATTTAATATGTAAACTTATCTCCAGTATTATGCTACCTCATCTAATTAAAGGGACTCACACATATATATTAAACAAAGCAAATCTTTCTTGAAACATGATCCACCAAATCCGACAGATGTTTTCAAAAACTTATTACCAATTCTACTATCACTCCCAATACATTATGAAACTAATAAATATATAGAGTCTGATAACATTACTTTCATTGACATCTGCACCAATTTTATCACAGATAATTGATATACTATTAATTGAAGACACTCTTTAAGCAAGGAATGAATTTGCTACAATTTTACTTAATTCGGCTGAATATATATTTGTAAAAATTATTTTGTCCTTAGGTACCCACTATTCATACAATGATGCAAGCTACTAACTGGATTCTAATGGTCCACCAATAATAACTCTATCTGGATATAGAAGATCTTGGATTGCAGTCCCTTCAGCCAAAAATTCAGGATTTGACAAAACACAAATATTCAAATTCTTTAAAACTGCATTAATATAATCGCATGTTTTAATAGGAACAGTTGATTTTTCTACCAATATTAGTTTTCTTGTTAATGGATATTTCTTTATGGTTTGAAGACAACTATCAATATATGATATATCTAATTAAGATTCAGCTCCTAATCCATAACTTTTACTTGGAGTATTAACAGCTAAAAATACGATATCACAATCCTTTAAAGCTAGATCAATATCATTTGTGAATATTAAATTTTTGTCTATGGTTTTATTTATATATTCATTCAAGTTTTCCTCATAAATTGGATATTGTTTGGTATTCCATTTGTTTATTTACTATTCATTAATATCATAAACAACAAAAGTCTATTTTGGACATTTTGAGGCCATTACAGCCATTGTTGGTCCTCCTACATAACCTGCCCCAAAACAACTTACTTTCTATATTTACATCAATTTGAATTAGTATAATTTAAGAAAAATTTAATATATATATATATAAATTCAAATAATCTTAGGATTTGTTTTAAATTTAATTTATATTTAAATAGGATTATATATTAAAAACCCATCTTAATTTAAACCTCCAAAAATGAACAATTTATCTTCATTAAAAACACTACAATGTTCATATCTCAATGGGTATTCCAAATACCCTTGCAATTATACTTTCTACCAAGTATAATTCCTTAAAAATAATATATGTAAATCTCCAAAACATTAAACTTCATTAGTTCCACCAAATAATAATAATGCACTTATCTTTTCATAATAATTCATACTATGTGATCTTCTACTTTCAGGTTTTTAACCTTAAGTCTCCACAATCTATAATACTGAAGGATAAGTATCAATAATTAATTAATACAAATCATTATATAAATTATCTTCACTATCCTTTCCACCAAAAATATAAATGCCTTCTTTAGAAAATTATTGATCTACTTATTCTTCCTTTTTTGTATTCTAATTGAAATCATAATTAATTCTTAAATATGGATTACCTACTAAGGTTGCACTATGATAGGCTATTCCTAATTTAAAAGGATGATCATTTTATATTAGTTATTTTTAATAAAATTTTGGATAAATTTAAGTACTATGCATATTAGATAAATTGATTAATTAGAAATCATTATAATATTTAGTGTTAAAATCACTATCATCTATTCCTCCAATAATAATTAAATAATTATGAGTATAATTTCCACTATGATTTCTACGACATCCAATATTAGTATGAAATTATTACCATTCTAATCGATTTTCTTCTATACATATTTTAGTAATCATATTTGTAGTTTTTCTATTATTTGTATTTTTCTCTCCTCCAAAAGCATATATTGTTTTATTTTCATCTATATTCAAACTAAAATAACAACCCAATCTCAAATTAGGATTTAGAATCTATTTCTATTTCAATTACTCTATTTAAGAATAATAAAACTCCTGCTTCCTTTTCCATTAACCATTTATTAATGAAATAGCATGAATTTCAATATTTTCTCTATGTGAATGTCCTCCAAATACTAATCCATAGTTATCATACTTCACCACTCGACTGCCCTATCTTGAAATAGGAATTGTATATTATTAATCGTTTTAAGCAGGAAGCATCACTAATCCCTTTATTATTGTTTAATCTTAATCAGATAATCTATTTCTTATACTATCTTAAGCTAAGACATCTTATATTTTTTATTGTAACATATAATGATTGGATATAATTCTTTATTTGCTATTAAATACTTTATATGGTTCCTTTAAAATCTTTAAAGATAATTGTTCATATTTAGTTTTTTATTGTAAATGCATAGAAGCAGTATAATTTATCATTTACAATTTATTTTAAATCAATTATGGTAACTCCGTACTTAGAGTCTTTCTCTTTTATAAGTTATCCATTGAAGCATCAATATGATATTTCGGTACATTGATTGGTTCTCTATTTTATATTGAATATATTCTTCTTCTTTCCCGTTAATACATTATCTATATATTAAATAATTATGTATATAATAATATTTCATGTTTAAATTGACTTTAATGAAGAACTTTTGACCTCTGAAAAAATTTTATCCAAGGCTGCTGAATCACCTTAATAATTATTATTATTATTATTGCCACCTAAAATCATAGTTTTCGATTTTGCTCTACATAATAAATTAAAATCTGCTTTATCAAAATGTATTTATTGTTACTAAGTTTCATTTTTAGGTATCGTAATGAATTTATCATATAAATCACAACTTGGCTTGAAATCACCTTTAGCATATAGACCAAGATTATGTGTTTATTCTAATGGAGTCCGTCCAAAATGATATAATAAAAATAATTGTATTCTTGATAACTCATAAATAATATTTGTGTAAACTAATTTCTTTCTTGCTGATTATATTAATTCTTAACATGTTTCTTTATCTAATTTATTTTTTGATTACTTTAAATAACCATAATCAATAAAATAAAACTTTAAGACTTTATCTATAAAATTGCAATCCAAAATACGTTCATTATAATGTTATATTGCATATTGGATAATCATTAACATACTTATTATAGATCCAACTTAAGCTAGTATTTCTCCTAATTTTGGATAAACAATTTAAGTATCATAAGACATTGGATCTAATCGTATGAACAAATTGAAATATGATTATTAAACTAATAAAGTCTACCAAAAGTTTTTAGATGTTGCACTTGTAACTAGTTAAGCATTGTATACATAACTTTTAGAGTAGAATTTCCCAAAGAGAATTCCTGTATCAATTGTAGCCTTTGTTTATGTAAGAATCAATTAACCTTATTGTGCAATCTCATAATCAAATGACATGTAATACTATTTCTTCACTACTTCAAATGCTTGAGTATAAGGATCATATTATTTCAAATTCAACCAGAAACTTATATAATTAACTGATGACTTAAAGAAATCTTGAATCTCTTCTTCTGATGCACATTCATAACCTTCATTCATCAAAGTTTAATTACAAGATGTGATTACAATCATTAATTCTTTAGTAGCATTCAATTCTTTGTTGAAATTACTATTTTGAATTAATTATAAATTGTTAATACTCATGAGAGTAGTATTATATATAGATTGTTTTTAATTTTCTGTTAATAATGAAAAGGGTTTTTAGGGAATACCATCTATGAAATAAATTCCAACTGGAGTTAATATATTACGTTTCATTCTAAAAGGATCAATTTAAGATTGATCATATTTCCAATAACAAAATTCAAAAAGCTATTCATTATCAAATAATATTTATGAATAATTATCAACCTTCATAGTGCTAGATGATTTAGGTAATATATTGAAATTAATCCATTCATTCATAACATAAATCAAGTAACCAAAACCAACTAAGATTAAAATCAAGGAACTTATTCCACCAAGTACAGACTTTTAAACTTTTTCATCTAATGTGATCTATTGTCTATATGGTACTCCAAAGATATCAGCCATCTAAATGTATTTCATAGGATTATAACTTTTATAAATAATAAAGAACTATTTATTCACATATAATAATTATTTCATATATTTTATCTAATTTTTCTTTTACCAGTTGTCATAACCTAAAATTATATATATATAAAGTCTTACTTTCCTTGCATTCTCACTTTTATCAATTCTCATAAATTTAAGATAATTGTTTAATTTTTATTAATTTGTATGATCAAGTGTTTATTTAATTTATTCAATAATATTTGGATATCTATAATATAAACTTAAATTTTACTATGTTTTGAAATTCAATAGAGTGTTTCTAAAGAGTGTGAATTCATCAATATTTTATAAATCACTTTTAAGTAATTCAATTTATTATTTAGCCTATTGTCTTTCCTCTTCTTCTAAAATTTCCTCCTCTTCTTCATCATCATCCATCATATCATCACTATATAATTTATTATTAATTTACTCAAAATCTGTTTTATCTTTTTTTTCATCATTTTCTTAAATTTCTAAATTCCTAATAATTATTTATATTAATTCTGCATTTAATAATTAAGGAGTTGATTATATTAATTTACAAATTGTAATTATAAATAATTTAATATCATAACCTGCATGATATTGAGTTATCAAGACTTTTTAATACACATTTTAAAAAAGTTCACCTAATATTTAATATGATTATTATGGAATATAATAGAAAGCAACCAAAAATATAGCTGTAATTCTAGAACGAATAATTCCTGTAACATTCTCTTTACCAATTAATTAAAGTACTTATTAAAACACTTAAGCTAATATAGTTTAATTGATATCATTCTGTAATATTTAAATTCCTAATTAGATTAATAGTGCACCTTCAGCTAAATCAACATCTTCAAAAGCTTCTTCTTACATCAAACTTTAAAGACATAATTAAAAATAAATTTTTTATGCTTGTTCTTATAAGAAATAACTTCTTCCATAATACATATACATATTTAATGTTTCATACAAATATACAAATTTTCCAGATTGTTTGGTGATGATTTTAGAAAAGTAAGGTAAAATGTCTTTTTGAAATTGAGTAATTTATTAAATTTTTTAGATAACAGAAGTGATAAACAATATCAAATCTTCATCAAAATTCATTGGATTATCTTATATAACAAGTGATTCATAAATTGGTTACATAGCTTATTCAATTTTAAGAAGAAGAGGTGAAAATTCATTAATTGATGGTAATTATCTAATAAGATTCCAACATCTATTAAAATGAATATATCTAGTTGAATCATTATTATTCTTTATCAATTTTTCTTCTAATATTATTCTTTATACTAATATTTAAACTAAGTTGATTATATAAGTTTCATTTGCAATGAATATAGAAGGGAACTTTTTAAGTAGATTTCCAATCATCTCAAAATGTCTTTCATAAGTACTAAATGTCAAACCATTTATTAAAGATGGAAATACATTAACTACTAAATTTCCAGTTTTATGTTTCAATTCATCATCTTCAAAAATATCTTTTAATGCATCAATAGACTAATATAATACAACAGGTTCTTATGGTTTAGCATAAGTTATCAATAATTATATGTAATTTAACATAAGTGAAAATTAGGATTCTACTTTAAATAAATTATCACAATAATAACCAAAAAATAATGCAAATCTAACTTTTATTATTTATTCAGTTGTGTTAGTAAAGAATAAAAGATTTGATTATAACAATTATTCCATTAATTATATAAGATCCTATCTTTTTTAAACTAAATAACTTATAATAGTTAAAATCATCAAACTACTTTCTATTCTATCAACAGCAGTAAATTCTTAGAATAATTTTTTATCAGATATCTATTATATATCTGTTAATATGATTTGTTATTATTATTTACTTAATTAAGATTGTGACAATTCCAAAATGGCAGAAGATATTACAACTATAGCCATTTATGCTAAATAAGATGTTGATCCATCTATATGATCACATAAAGTTTCAAGTAAAGTTGTTGCTGCTGTTTTTGGTAAATCTGATTCTTATTTATCAACAACATCTAATGCAATATTGACAAATTCTTCTGGTTACTCTTTCATTAATTAATATTCATTTTTAGTAGTAATTAAAAATGGATAGATAATATCTGTAATCAAAAGACCTTTAGATTCTTGAAAATAATGATATAGTTCAGCTTATCCACCTAAATGTGCCAATAATCTGAGCATACTACTCAAAATACTTGGTAGAAATTGTTTCCTAATTATATCTTAGTAATTACTATAAAATATCTTGGATTTTTGCTTATCTTGTATATGCAAATATAGAATATAACAATAATTAATTCAAATTTGATTATTGATTATAAAATACACTATTCCTTTATTCATTTTTACTTTTGCTTAATAATAAATTCATTAATAATTAAAGACATTTTAATCCATACATTTTAATTTCATTTATTTTATTATCAAATTGTTCATTATTTGTACAAGAAATAATACAACTTTTTATTATATTATTTGAAGGTGAGTATTTAAAAATAGTAAATAAGGTTGATTAAAATGAAGCTAATTTAAACATCATATTTTAAAGTGGTATCAATGATTCTCTATTATGAGCCTTTTATTTAAATAATTTCTCACAATATTCATTTACAATTTATATGTAATATCTAATTGTGATTATATATTCTTCAGTTAAAATATCTAATTATTCATCCAATTACTTCAATAATGGTTATATTAAATCAAAAAAATCTTTTATCCAATCTAATCCTTAATTCAATATTAGATTATATTATGACAAATCTAAAGAATCAATCAATGTCTTAAAGAAAAATAATCCTGATTGTATTTCCCATATTTAATCACTTTTCACTAATTACTTCATTTTGTTTTCAATTTCTGGCTTAATCTCTAATCAATTTAATTATGAAGTGTTTTTACTTTTATTTAATTTAATCAATAAACTCATAGATTTTTACAATAATTGTTTGCACTTCAATGAAGTCTATTATGATATTATCACATCAAACATTAATTGAGCATGTTCCAATTATAATTCAACTAAAATAATAAGTGTAAATTTCATACTATTATTTTATAACATCTTTAAAACTACTGAATTTAACAAACTTGCTGCCTAATGTTACACTTATTTTATTTTATTTATTATATACTATTATCCTAACTCTTTGCTATCTAAGCTATCGATTAGAAATTTTATATATTCTCTATTACTCCACTTATCAACTTAGCTTCAGCCTATTGTCTAATTGCATTGTCTGTACTAGTGTATGCTAACACTAATAATTAATATAGTTCTTAAGACATTTCGTATAATTTAAATAATTTAAATAATCTTATTATTATTTATTTCCCATTAAAAACACAATTATATTATAATTAATTTCTATTATATATTCTTCATTCTGATTTCAAATTCTATCTAATTATACTATATTTCTCCAATGGAACATTGTAAAGCCTTTTGTACAACTTAATAGATTTTAGGGTGAATAACAATTAAGCTACCAAAGCAAAACATGCAAAACAATAATAATTTACATATTCAGTTAAGAACATACATAAAGAAAATCCAGTCTTACCACCCAATGATCCTAAACTGTTCATTAAAGCTAAGGTTGTAGCTTCATATCCTGGAGTTGTTATCTTCATTTAAAAGTTTCCCTATCAATATTCAAAATATACTTACTCTAACAATAAATGTCAAATTAAAAACTATCCACCATGTTGTACTTGCTATGAATAATGCAATATAACTTAAGGTATCATTTACTTTGACAACATCAACCAGAAAAACAGTCAATATTGCAAAGAGACATGAAATTAATCTGAATCCTTAAACATAACCATAATATTCAAAATTGTATTTACTAAAATATTTATGATAAACAAATCCAACACCTATTTTTAGAGGAATAATAGCTGTATCCATAAATGACACATAAGCCTTATTAAATTTTAATTCTGTCAATTTAATTCTAAATGTAGATTCAATTGGTGCTACTCCATATCTATCAAAGAATAAGAGTAAGGAAAGTGTGATCAAATTCTCATTTCCAAATATACCTTTGATGACTTGTCTGAATCCAGTAAGTTTTCTTATTAATTATGTATTTGGTTCTTCCTTTACTTTTAATAAAAGATAAGTTGCCATCAACAATCCAAATACAGAGATCATTTTCAAATATGTAGATAAGGAACATAATTAATATTTATTAAGAGAATGAAAAATGAAATTGGCCAAAAATGAACTACCTATAGTATAACCTACATTCAATATATGAGCAGAACTTTCATTACTCTTTTTACATAGATCTGCAGCAAATCCATCTATAGCTATATCTTGCATTCCTAAAAATGTTGCATTAAATAATCCTATAAGGCAAAAAAGGAGATAATTATGTTGAATATCTAGACTAGACTACCAGAACAAATTAAAAGACATTAATATTGTACATGGTAAAATATAACTATTTTCAATTAAAAAATGTACCTCCTTCTTCTACCCAAAGACTTAAAGTGAAATAGGTCTATGAAAGGGGCAAATATGATCTTGAAGAAAAATGGATAGGCCACCAAGGAGAATAGGCCTTACTACTCATAATTAAATCCATGTTCTGCAAGTAAAATAGGCATAATCTAAGTAAATATGGAAAGCATTGAACTTTAGTAAATGTACAGAAATAACAAAAGATAGTTCATTAATAAAATCAAATTTATTTTATTTATTTATTTAAATACCACTTTTGAATGGGCTACATGTACAAATTTCTGTAGATTTCTGAGTATCTAAAACAATAAAGTAAATGGATGATCCATCCAACACATAACAACCAATAATAATTTACATAATTGGCCATAATCAAATTTATTGAAAATGCCAACTTAACACCTAATTGACTGATGCTATTAAGTATAGTCAGAGTAGTGGCTTCGACTCCAGGAGTAGTTATTTTCATTTAGAAGTTACCCTTAAATTTAAATTAAATATCCAATACTCTAACAATGTATGTAATATTAAACATAATCCACCAACACATATTTGAAAAGAATATAGCAATATAACTAAATGGCCCATCCAATTCAAATTTATCAATCAATAATAATGTGATAATAGCAAAGAATGTAGAAATTAATCTCAAATATTGAATGTTTCCATAATATCTAAATATATTTAAATAAACTATAATACTTAAAATCATATTTATAAAAATATTAGTGATAGATTAATCCTGTTGCTATTTTCAATGGTAAAATTATTGTATCAATAAAAGAAATGTAAGTTTTGTTGATATTAAATTATATTAATTTCAATCTGAATGTTGCATCTAATGAAGACAATGCAGTTCTAATTATTAATCATATATTTACCTTTCAAAGAATATTAATAATGAATATGTGATCATATTTTCGTTTTTAAAAAATGATTTAATAACACTCAATAAGTCTTAAAAAGTAGTTGCTCTCTTTACTTCCTCCTCCTTCTCACACAAATTTAGATACAAGAAAATAGTCAATATTAATCCTACTATTGATAATATCATAAAGAATGTCTCAAGTGTGCAATTTTGTGAAGAATACAATGCAATAAATAAGAAATTTCCAAGAAACGAATTTCCTATTGTAAATCCAATATTTTATAATAATGCAGCACTTTCTCCTTATTACTTACATAAATCAGTTGCTAATCCATCTATTGCTATATCTTAAATTCCAAGAAATAAACACAAAATTAATCCTAAAATCCATAAAATGTAGTAATTTGTTAAAATGTCAATACTCGACAAATATAAAAGTATTACTGATAATAACAAATTTATTGGTAAAATATAGCTATACTCTATTAATTTTAACAATTACCTTTTTCGTTTGCCTAGGAATTAAAATTAATACAAGTCAATTATTGGTGCAAACAAAAACTTAAAATAAAATGGATAGCTGATCAATGAATACATACCTTATTATTCAAATGTATATCCCTTTTCTGCCAATAAAATTGGGATTATGATTGTAAATAATGATAATATTGTACTTTAATATATATAAAGCAATATTAATAAATAATTCATTTTATTATCATTTACTCGACAACTCATCATATATACTCAATAATATTGGATTTGCTTAGGTAAATACATTCCTAAACTATTAATTTTAGTTTATTGTTTTACATGAATTCAAAAGAAAAACAATCAAGATATTCAAATGAATTATCAATCATATAAAAATCTCTTTAATTAAATTCGTATTAATTAATATTTATCTTTTATATATTCGATCATCTAATTCTATTCTATATCTTCAGACATATTTTTAAACCCTATTAATTAAATAAACTATATATTCTTAAATTCTTTTATGAACCTTAGAAGATGCCTCAAAAATTTTCTGATCTAAAACTAATCTTTATCTAATTCTAAGGATTGTTTAAGACCTTTTTTTTATGAATGATGATTTCCTTTTTTTTCTTACAACATTAACACTTAAATAAAGGTATAGAATAGATTTTGGAAAATTTCTTTCTATTCAAATGTTATTAGAAACATTATTGAATATTATCCTATTTGTCTAATATATTAAACTATTTTGTTAAATACTTATAAAGAAATCAAATATCAAAAGTCTATTAAAATAAAAAATTATATTTACAAACAAATGAATCGCAAATTAAGAATAAATCTAGTGAAACCCATTCATTAAATTTATTAATTTCTTCCTCTATAAATATTTAAAAAAAATTTAAGATTATTTAAATTTTGATTGCATTTTTCAATTATGAAATTTGATCAAATAATCCAGATATTATAACCTCTATACTTATTAAATTGTATTTTCAAGTTCCAAACATCATATATTAAAAAGTAGATTGTCATATTGCTTTATAAACTAATATGTCTATTTTTCATTAAAATTATGTTTATTTTATTTATAATTTCAGAAATCACTTTTGGATGTTAGATTAATGGTTATGAATCAGGTGTATGTTCACAAAGAGTTTAAATATCTGATGGAGTAGAATTCTGTAATAATGAACTTGATGATTATGTTTGTGTTCCTGAAATTAGAGTAGTTTAAAACTAGATATTAGAAATTATGGCCAGACCATACTATTGAAAACAGAGACAAAGAAATTCGATTAGATTTCGTGGCCTATGTAAGAGACAGATTAGTTTAAGAAATTAATGGAGATGTAGAAAGCGTGTTAATAAAAGACGATACTTGTTATAAAGCATATAAACAATTCTTATGTAAATGGAATTTCCCACCTTGTGATGCAGCTACAAATTTGACAATTCCAATTTGTCAGAGCTCCTGTACTTCTTATTATGAAAATTGTGGATTGAATTTAACACCTTGTCTACAATATTTCTAGAAATTAGTATAATTAATCCAATTATTATTAAGAAACCAGGTTTAGATTAAAATTGCTGATATGTTTTATTTATAAATTTTTATTAATTTTTATGAAATCATTATCGGTATCTAAATACTATAACAATAATAGTTTATTGACTCCTGACAAACGATTGGTATCATTTGATATTATTACAGAGTAGATAAACTACTTAATCAACGTAAAAAAAAGATGCGCTTTCTGTTTAAAGTTATTTCTCTGAATAATCTTATCTAAAATCAGAGGCTTCGAAAAAGGAAATAATCAGATTGATTAAATCCACTGTAGACAGTATCCATAAAAATATCGATATCAAAGAGTTGAATATTATTTTGACCAAATTGCTTGCAGGATTGAGTTCTTGTATCAATGAGTAGGATATGTCCCTTATATTAATTTAACTTATACAATCAATCAAATAAATTATTCAGAATCAAAAAATCTATGAAAAGTAGGTATATGATTAAGAAAAGGCTTAATTGTTGATTAAATTATAACAATTAGAATAATAATCTAAAGAGAACTAATAGAAATTTGGTAATTCTGTTTTTTATTTTAGAAAATTAACTCAAAGAATTCGAAATACAACACAGAGTTTTATAATATTAAGATGAATTAAATCAAATTAAGAAGAGTTAAGGTAATAAAGATAATCTTAATGATCGCAATAAATTAAAAGACTAAATTAAGGAAATGTAATAAAAAATGCTAACATTATCAGAAAAGGAGCGTAAATTAATACAATTAGTGAAAGCAGTTAAATCTAGAGGAATAGATGTTGAAAAAATATATAAGAATTTAAATATATACAGCAGTAAAAATAGCAAGAGAACAAGTAAACAATCCAATTCGTAAGTTGAAGATATCTCAATTACAGAATCAAATCTGGCCGATATATCTTAATTAGATTATAGTGTTGGCAATATTAAAAGACATGCTAAATTTGTAGTTGATTGAATTAATTCTAATTCATAAATAAAAATTATTAATATTTTATCTTTAAAATCCATAAGAAGTATTTATTTCATTAATAAATACTTCTTATTTGATTTTCATAATACTTATTAAAAATATAAATGTATCATCAACTTACAATAACTATCAACTTTTAAATTAATTAAGTTTAAAATGATAATTAATTTAATAATTATTGATTAAAAATTTACAAAAATCCAATTTGATTTAAATAAGACTCATATTTATCTCAATCAATATGCACAATATTTTATTGGTTATTAGAATTTTTAATGTAAAGATTAATAAAATATTAAATTCAGGTAAAAATTGTAAAGATTTATTTGAATTAAATAAAAAAAGGACATTTAAACAAAAAAAATTATAAATGAAATTTATCAAATATAAAGATTTAGTATTGATATTAAATTCTTTATATTCCTGATGAAAAGAAAATAATTAAGAAATCAGAACAAAGGATATAAATTTAATGTGGTTTATAGTTTAAAGAAAAATAGACATTAAAATAATAATTATTTAAATATTAAAGGTTGAAATAGATTTAAAATAATGATACTATTCTAACTATATAAAAGAATAATCCAAATGCAGTTATTAAATATATTAAAAGATACTTTAGAAAAGAGTTGGCGAGGAAAAATTATTATGATGACTATAATATATATTATTTAAATAAAGGATCACATGAATCTTTGTTTTTCAATATAAACTTTTACTATATAATTTATTCTAATTAAGACTGTATTATTAAAGTTTACCAATTAAACTGATTATTTATGATAAATTATATTATTTTCATTGTACATGGTCGAGTAGCTCAGTTGGTTAGAGCGTTGGTCTTATGAGCCAACGGTCGCGGGTTCAATTCCCGCCCCGACCAATTTTTTATTTAATTAATTCTGCATCTTTTTTAATATAGCCACTCTAATTAATTGTAGTGTTGCATATGTAATTTCAAAAGCTAATATTCTATTGTATAAGAACAATATCCATTAATCTTTAAATTATAATTTAACTTAACATATATTTTAATAAAGGTCATTTTTCCCTTAATAATGCTTTAATTGTAATAAAGAAATAGGATTTCGAATTCAAATTCTTATAGTTCATTTTTATTATACATGGTCATGTAGCTCAGTCGGTTAGAGCGTCGGTCTTATGAGCCGAAAGTCGCAGGTTCGATTCCTGTCATGACCAATTTTTTATTTATCTATTTCTACATTTTTTTAATTATAGCCTCTATAATTATAATTAGATGAAATATTGAAAATCTATTTCTAATTTAGCTTAACATTTATTATAATAAAAGTCATTATTCCCTTACTAATGCTTTAATTGTAATGAAGAAATAGGATTTCGAATTCAAATTCTTATAGTTCATTTTTATTATACATGGTCATGTAGCTCAGTCGGTTAGAGCNTCATCAACTTACAATAACTATCAACTTTTAAATTAATTAAGTTTAAAATGATAATTAATTTAATAATTATTGATTAAAAATTTACAAAAATCCAATTTGATTTAAATAAGACTCATATTTATCTCAATCAATATGCACAATATTTTATTGGTTATTAGAATTTTTAATGTAAAGATTAATAAAATATTAAATTCAGGTAAAAATTGTAAAGATTTATTTGAATTAAATAAAAAAAGGACATTTAAACAAAAAAAATTATAAATGAAATTTATCAAATATAAAGATTTAGTATTGATATTAAATTCTTTATATTCCTGATGAAAAGAAAATAATTAAGAAATCAGAACAAAGGATATAAATTTAATGTGGTTTATAGTTTAAAGAAAAATAGACATTAAAATAATAATTATTTAAATATTAAAGGTTGAAATAGATTTAAAATAATGATACTATTCTAACTATATAAAAGAATAATCCAAATGCAGTTATTAAATATATTAAAAGATACTTTAGAAAAGAGTTGGCGAGGAAAAATTATTATGATGACTATAATATATATTATTTAAATAAAGGATCACATGAATCTTTGTTTTTCAATATAAACTTTTACTATATAATTTATTCTAATTAAGACTGTATTATTAAAGTTTACCAATTAAACTGATTATTTATGATAAATTATATTATTTTCATTGTACATGGTCGAGTAGCTCAGTTGGTTAGAGCGTTGGTCTTATGAGCCAACGGTCGCGGGTTCAATTCCCGCCCCGACCAATTTTTTATTTAATTAATTCTGCATCTTTTTTAATATAGCCACTCTAATTAATTGTAGTGTTGCATATGTAATTTCAAAAGCTAATATTCTATTGTATAAGAACAATATCCATTAATCTTTAAATTATAATTTAACTTAACATATATTTTAATAAAGGTCATTTTTCCCTTAATAATGCTTTAATTGTAATAAAGAAATAGGATTTCGAATTCAAATTCTTATAGTTCATTTTTATTATACATGGTCATGTAGCTCAGTCGGTTAGAGCGTCGGTCTTATGAGCCGAAAGTCGCAGGTTCGATTCCTGTCATGACCAATTTTTTATTTATCTATTTCTACATTTTTTTAATTATAGCCTCTATAATTATAATTAGATGAAATATTGAAAATCTATTTCTAATTTAGCTTAACATTTATTATAATAAAAGTCATTATTCCCTTACTAATGCTTTAATTGTAATGAAGAAATAGGATTTCGAATTCAAATTCTTATAGTTCATTTTTATTATACATGGTCATGTAGCTCAGTCGGTTAGAGCGTCGGTCTAATAAACCGAAGGTCACAGGTTCAAGTCCTGTCATGACCAATTTTTTATTTATCTATTTCTGCATTTTTTTAATTATAGCCTCTCTAATTCAATGATATATTGCAAATCTATTTCTAATTTAGCTTAACATTTATTATAATAAAAGTCATTATGCCCTTAATAATGCTTTAATTGTAATGAAGAAATAGGATTTCGAATTCAAATTCTTATAGTTCATTTTTATTATACATGGTCATGTAGCTCAGTCGGTTAGAGCGTCGGTCTAATAAACCGAAGGTCACAGGTTCAAGTCCTGTCATGACCAATTTTTCATTTATCTATTTCTGCATTTTTTTAATTATAGCCTCTCTAATTCAATGATATATTGCAAATCTATTTCTAATTTAGCTTAACATTTATTATAATAAAAGTCATTATGCCCTTAATAATGCTTTAATTGTAATGAAGAAATAGGATTTCGAATTCAAATTCTTATAGTTCATTTTTATTATACATGGTCATGTAGCTCAGTCGGTTAGAGCGTCGGTCTAATAAACCGAAGGTCACAGGTTCAAGTCCTGTCATGACCAATTTTTTATTTATCTATTTCTGCATTTTTTTAATTATAGCCTCTCTAATTCAATGATATATTGCAAATCTATTTCTAATTTAGCTTAACATTTATTATAATAAAAGTCATTATGCCCTTAATAATGCTTTAATTGTAATGAAGAAATAGGATTTCGAATTCAAATTCTTATAGTTCATTTTTATTATACATGGTCATGTAGCTCAGTCGGTTAGAGCGTCGGTCTAATAAACCGAAGGTCACAGGTTCAAGTCCTGTCATGACCAATTTTTTATTTATCTATTTCTGCATTTTTTTAATTATAGCCTCTCTAATTCAATGATATATTGCAAATCTATTACTAATTTAGCTTAACATTTATTATAATAAAAGTCATTATGCCCTTAATAATGCTTTAATTGTAATGAAGAAATAGAATTTCAATTTCACATTCAAATCCTAATAGTTCTTTTTTATTATACATGGTCTTGATCAATTTTTCATTTATCTATTTCTGCATTTTTTTAATTATAGCCTCTCTAATTCAATGATATATTGCAAATCTATTTCTAATTTAGCTTAACATTTATTATAATAAAAGTCATTATGCCCTTAATAATGCTTTAATTGTAATGAAGAAATAGGATTTCGAATTCAAATTCTTATAGTTCATTTTTATTATACATGGTCATGTAGCTCAGTCGGTTAGAGCGTCGGTCTAATAAACCGAAGGTCACAGGTTCAAGTCCTGTCATGACCAATTTTTTATTTATCTATTTCTGCATTTTTTTAATTATAGCCTCTCTAATTCAATGATATATTGCAAATCTATTTCTAATTTAGCTTAACATTTATTATAATAAAAGTCATTATGCCCTTAATAATGCTTTAATTGTAATGAAGAAATAGGATTTCGAATTCAAATTCTTATAGTTCATTTTTATTATACATGGTCATGTAGCTCAGTCGGTTAGAGCGTCGGTCTAATAAACCGAAGGTCACAGGTTCAAGTCCTGTCATGATCAATTTTTCATTTATCTATTTCTGCATTTTTTTAATTATAGCCTCTCTAATTCAATGATATATTGCAAATCTATTTCTAATTTAGCTTAACATTTATTATAATAAAAGTCATTATGCCCTTAATAATGCTTTAATTGTAATGAAGAAATAGGATTTCGAATTCAAATTCTTATAGTTCATTTTTATTATACATGGTCATGTAGCTCAGTCGGTTAGAGCGTCGGTCTAATAAACCGAAGGTCACAGGTTCAAGTCCTGTCATGATCAATTTTTCATTTATCTATTTCTGCATTTTTTTAATTATAGCCTCTCTAATTCAATGATATATTGCAAATCTATTTCTAATTTAGCTTAACATTTATTATAATAAAAGTCATTATTCCCTTAATAATGCTTTAATTGTAATGAAGAAATAGGATTTCGAATTCAAATTCTTATAGTTCATTTTTATTATACATGGTCATGTAGCTCAGTCGGTTAGAGCGTCGGTCTAATAAACCGAAGGTCACAGGTTCAAGTCCTGTCATGACCAATTTTTTATTTATCTATTTCTGCATTTTTTTAATTATAGCCTCTCTAATTCAATGATATATTGCAAATCTATTACTAATTTAGCTTAACATTTATTATAATAAAAGTCATTATGCCCTTAATAATGCTTTAATTGTAATGAAGAAATAGAATTTCAATTTCACATTCAAATCCTAATAGTTCTTTTTTATTATACATGGTCTTGATCAATTTTTCATTTATCTATTTCTGCATTTTTTTAATTATAGCCTCTCTAATTCAATGATATATTGCAAATCTATTTCTAATTTAGCTTAACATTTATTATAATAAAAGTCATTATTCCCTTAATAATGCTTTAATTGTAATGAAGAAATAGGATTTCGAATTCAAATTCTTATAGTTCATTTTTATTATACATGGTCATGTAGCTCAGTCGGTTAGAGCGTCGGTCTAATAAACCGAAGGTCACAGGTTCAAGTCCTGTCATGACCAATTTTTCATTTATCTATTTCTGCATTTTTTTAATTATAGCCTCTCTAATTCAATGATATATTGCAAATCTATTTCTAATTTAGCTTAACATTTATTATAATAAAAGTCATTATTCCCTTACTAATGCTTTAATTGTAATGAAGAAATAGAATTTCAATTTCGAATTAACATTCAAATATATGTGAGCTTAAGGTCGCAGGTTCGAGTACTATCTTGACAAATATGTTAATTATTCCTATCTCTTTTTACTTTTGTTTCTTCAATAATATGAATTCTATCAAATATTTAGATAGAAACTTTTATTACATAGATATATATAAGAAATAATAAATATTTGAATGCCTTTATAAATACATAATAATTAATTCACAATTTTAAATTTTTACTAATTTTTAGCTTTGAAATATATTATAATATTATGATATGGCAACGAATTATATCATTATATTTTTACTATTAAAATTTTTCAAGATACACAAAATCAGTTTTTGTGATATCTATTTAAATCTATCTCTCCATATATTTATTCATCAAAATATATATATTTGTAATTGATATAATAAAATTAATAAAAAATAATAAGCATGAACAAGATTTACATTTATATTAGAAATTTTTAAACTTAAAATAAAAGAATATGAATAAAATTTAGATTTCAATTTACATTCTAATATATTGTTAGTAATCAACTTTTATAATACAACAATTTTAATATTTTTTGAAAAAGCTAGAGATAAAGTAAATATGATTCCAATATTTTGATGGTAAAATTTTTTTAAATGTTAGAAATAATATTAAAATCACATCATTATTGAAATCACTTTATTACAAAATAATTAAGATGATTAATAGAGCTCCTCGATTTATGTTACTAAAATGATTTTCAAATTAGTATGTAAGGACTGGGAAAGAATAAAAATATTTATTATATCAAAGTACTTAGATTTTATAAAGAATCTTATTTTGAATTCAAAAAATAAAAATTTAAATACAAGTAAGAAGATTGAAATATTATTAGGACTAATAGTTTGAAGTTTATTTTATTGATAATTTATTTCCCTATGCTAATTTATAACAACATAATCAAATATTAAAAGAAAATATATTATCAAAATTGCAATCTTAATTGATTATAATCTAAATTTCTAAAATTAAATCCAAAATTTAAATAATTTTTGATATCGTCATCTTCTTTGTTTACTGTATTACACTAATAGTGAAGATCTGCTAAAATGCAAAAACAATAATGAATTTTATAAATGAGAAAAATAAATATTAAGAAATTGTGAGTTAAGAACAGCTTTAAAAAGTATTTTTTTAAGTAAACATATTTGGTTTAGAAAGTTACAGACATAATTATTGTATCATATTTTATATTAAAATTATGAAATTATCATAGTTAATTTACGAATACCTGCATAGAAAATATACGAAAACAAAATAAAAGAACGATGATTCATATTCTAAGCAAGTATATCGTACAATTTAATAAACAAGATAGAATTTGAAAATGGAGACACAGTGAATTTAAAAGGCTTCTCTTCTTCAGAATTAAAAAATAAAATTTCCACTAAGTAATCATTGGGGAGTATAATATGGAGATATTTGAGAAGGCCATTCAATTACATTTTTCTTACGATTAGCATTATATGTCTGAGTATAACTCAAGACAATTAATAACTTATATATGGATTTGTCATCCCATTTCTATTTGGTATAGTAATGTATTTAATAAAAACATTTTATTATATGATTTTGGTTCATGGTGAGGATAATTTAATAAACCAAAGATAAGTGATTGTGTTTAAGAAATTGAAGAAAATTTTGCATAACAAAAAAATCGGTTTAATGGAATATGAACAAAAATTAAATAAGACCTAATTTATATCTACTTAAAGAGCAGATAAGGGACTGATACCACCATCTCCTCAACCATTGACAGAATTAAATGAAAATACAAAAGTTAGTATAATAGAAACAATAAGATGGGAGGATTTGGAAATAGGAGACATAATAATATTATAAAGGAATGAAGTTTGTCCTGCAGATTGTCTGATTTTGGAGTCAAGCTAAGAAAAATGTTATGTGAATAACACATGTGTAAATGGACAGACAGATGAAGGAATAAAGTGTGCAAATGAATTAACATCTTTGCCTAAGATGCATTAATTTAAAGGAAATGGATTTGAATATAGATTATTGTTGAGTGGGAAAGTGACATTTGATAAGGATTACAAATCTGATTCTTTTTATACAGGATTCATTCGATTGAAAAATGATCCTTAGGCTGTAGATATTAAAAGAGAGAATATTCTGTATAGAGGATAATAATTGCAGACTTGTGATTATGTATATGGTTTAGTGTTGAGTTGTGGTTTGAATTGTAAATATTATTTTTCTAGCAATTTTGAGAAGTCAACAAAGTCTTTTTTTGAAAATAAGGTTGATACTTTCTATAAATTCACATTAATACTCATAATTTTGTTAACTTTTGGATCATGGATGATTGAATCAATTAGGTATATTGATAAAGGTTGGGAAATATTATATTTAGCTGATCACTTTTTGCTTTATTTGAATATGTTTCCTTATTATTTGATAGGATTATTAGATATATTATAAGTTCTTAGTTCCAGTTAGAAATTGTTTAAATTTAATAAACAGAAAGGAAATTAGAGTATTAAAAGTCAATAAGAATTTAATATATTTGTGAATTAGAAAATAGACTTAAATACAGTTTACAGTAAATTAAATGCAACCCCTATAGCTGATTTATCATTGGTGGATTCTGTCATTTTTGATAAGACTTGTACAATGACCATACCATAATTTAAGATAAAATTAATTTTAATAAATGAAACATTCTATGAAATACATAATAAAACATTTAAAAATACTATTGAATGGAAAAAGTATTAAAAAGAAATGTTAGATAATTAGGAAATGCTATTCATTTAAGATTAATCCTTATCACCTAATTAAATTTCGTCCATAAAAGTGTCACCTCATCATAGACCAATGAGTCCTGCTAAAAGAGCCACAATTACACCTTGGAGATTGGAGGACAACTTGGTCAACATTGAACCAAATTTTGAGTAAGATATACGTGAGACAAGTTAATAGGAAGAAGCCAACTTTAATGCTGAAGAGATTGCAGATGATCATTCCAAATTAAAAGAGATACATAGAACTAAACCTCCAAAATTGTTTTAAATAGATTCATGGGAATCTGGAACTGATTTAGGAGGAATGATTAATTAATTGAATGAATAAAGAATGATAAAATCTTAATCTCCTATTAAAGAGACAGCCAAACGTAAATTCAGTGAGAGAAGACCAATATTAGATAAGGTTGAACCCAAAAAGAAATTATCAGCTGATCGATTTTATAAGACAGATGAATTCAATATTTAATATGATAGACAAGATGATTTTATAAGCAATGAGAAAGAAATCTTTAGTAAATCATTGACTCCAGAATATAGAGGTATAATTGAAGAAGCATTATTTGTCCTCATCATTTGCCATAACACTTAAACTAAATATCTGAAGAAATAAGATTCATTATAATAAGAATTTAGCAATTAAATAGATGAATTATAAATTAATTTAGCTTAGAACTATGATTACAAATTTATTGGATCTACATTTGGGAAAAACAAGTACATTATTGAAATTAAAGAGAATTTAGTAGAAATTCCAGTGACTGTTACATAATTAGATCATAATAAATTATCTGTAATTACTTAAATTACAGATTATAATAAATTATTAGCCTTTTAATTCAATGATAAATTTGAATATATTCAATACATAAGAGAAGATGGTTTAGAATAGATAGAAGGTATTAATATGGATAAGGAGGACAAAGATGTTTGGAATGGAATAATAAATAAAATTATATAGAGAGGTTGTAGGCCAATTATCTATTATAAATATAATATGGATTAAAATAATTATAATTTATTTTAGAAAAATCCACAAGAAGAAATTAAAAATAAATCTAATAATTTAGAAGTGATTTTAATTGTTGGAGTGTAAGAAAAATTAAAGAAATAATTAAAAGATATTTTAAACTATTATCATAATGCAGATATATCTATATGGATTGCAAGTGGTGATACTAAAAACAAGGTATTACCAATAGCCTATAAATCTAATATTTTAAAGGAAAATATTCAAATTCTAAAAATAGAATCAAATGATATGATATCTTAATAAATCAAGTCACACATTTTATGGTGTTATAATAATCTAATTAAATAATTAAGAGAAGAATAAAATGATAAAAAAAATAATGAAAAACTCAGTAGTCCTAATAATAAAAGAAAATCAATAAATGTTGCTAGAAGAGCAAGTACAAGAGGTGTTTTAACTGGAATGAATAATAACTTATCAAAAACTAAGCCATTCTGTATTATGATTGAAGGGAAGGCTTTGGAGATAATTGAAAATGATGAAAATTTATATCATCATTTGGCATTTTTAGTCTCATTTTGCACTCACCTTATTGGATATTCTATGAATAAATATTAGAAAGGTGTTTTAATTAAGATATTATAGAAAAAATAATTATAAAGAAGAAGAATATTAGTAGTTGGTGATGAAGCCAATGATTCAATTATCATGGAAAATTCAGACTTTTCAATCTAAATTTAGAATGAGAGAATTAGTTAAAACATCAGAATAGATAAAATGGAATAAATTGAGAGAATAAAAAAGGAAACTAATACAAATAATGCATAGAATTCAAATAAGTTATCAAAATAATATAAAAATTTTAGATAAAGCTATTCTAATAAATAAATAGAAAAATATATATATCCTAAAGTAAGACATATGAGTACAGCAGATCTCATTATTAAAGATATGAATAATCTCATTACATTATTATTTTATGATAGTAGAAAGCATGCAGAATTTCTAGAAAATTTAATGATATATGCATTTTATAGATGCTATTTGATAATGTTTTGCATATTTTTTCAGCATATTCTGGATGTGGATAATGAAAATCCTCCTCTTTCTTATTTTTAATCTATCATGTTTATATTGCCTTGTTTATTGTTATACAAATAATCAATTCTTAATAAAAGAAACATTACTGATTTTAAATAATAACTAGTTTACTTTTATAATCAGAATTGGATTCAATTTAGAAAGCACAGATATTGGTTGTTCATTTACAAAGTTTTATTATTTTCAATTTTTGAATCCTTCATTATAATAATAATTTAAAAGTACATTGAATTCTATACAAATGATGGTAAAGATTTTGATAATGCTATTTTATCTTTATAAATGTATACAATAATCATTATAGTTGAATAGAGTAAATGGATTTATGATAATATTGTCTATTGGTGGATATTATTAATAATACTCTATTTATTGAGTTTATTAAGTTATATTCAAATATTCAATGAAACATACTATCAAATTATGGAACACATAATCAATATTTAAAGTGTATTTTATATCATACTCATAATTCTGATAGTTTATACACTTTAGCAATTACTTTTTTAATTTATTCCTTATACAATAGATAAATTAATGTTTTCAGTTAAAGACAAGATTTAAATTAGCAGTTTATTGAAGCCAATAGAGATATATTATTCAAAAAAAAGGAACAATAGCACACTTCTGTTGAATATATAAAAATATGCCTTAAAATTGTTTAAAAATGAAGATGATATGGATTCTTCTATAAGATCAATGTTGTCTGGTATGGCTTTGAGTGAAAAGAGCATAAAAATCAATTAACTTACTCAATAATTTAAGAATATTTAATTAGAAACAAAATATTAATTGAATGAATTAACATCAATTTTAGAATATTATAGATTTTATTATCCTTTAAGTTGGATGTTAGTTGAAGGTGCAATATTACTTCAAATTTGGTTTGTAAACAAAGACCATAATTATACTTGGTTACTTTATTTTTCATATGGTTACAATGGAACTTAAATATTGATGGCTCTATTTATATATACATCAGTGTTTAAGAAATATCATTTTAGATTATCTAAAATTTTGATTTTATCTCGTTTGTTATACAAGATTGTGTATGATATTTATTTCTTTTAATAAAATGACAATTCATTAAGTGATATGCTCATTATGCAGTTGTTTATGTTACAACCATTAATAGATGATAGACCATTGACTATAATATTTTATTGTATCATAGTCAATATAAGTTTCATCATCAGATTCAGTGCTAACAATACATCAATTAATTAGAATATAAATACATACATCATGCTCAACTATTATCTCATAGCATTTATGTAAACAGCATTAAGTAGTGGGACGCATTTGAGAGTTCAAAGAAATTTAAGACAGGAATTCATATAAAATTTATAGTTGAATTAGAAAATAAATTCAATAAGTGATACTCTCTCAATATTGATGCCAAAGTTTATCAGAAATATGATAAATTAGAAGGGAGAATTTGATATATAGGAGAATCAAGGTGAAGTGGCAATTCTATTTTGTGATATTTGTCAATTTGATACTATAATAAAGGTTTAATAATAGAATGTAGTTCACTTACTAGATATTTTATTCAGATAATATGATTCTTTATGTAATTAATACAATCTGTAAAAGATTGAAACTGTTGGTAAGACTTATATGGCAGCTTCTGGGTTAAAGAATTTAATCTCTTAAAATAATATTAACCCAGTTTTAAGAGCTCTATAAGTAGCATTTGAAATGTAGAAGTTTGCTTTGTCACAGAGTTTTGGTTAGACGGAAAATATTGTAGTGAAGATTGGAGTGCATTATGGAAATGTGATTGCTGGTGTTATTGGGTATCATAAACCCTAGTTTTCTTTGATTGGTGATACTGTCAATACTACTAGTAGAGTTTGTTCAACTGCTTAAGATAATCAAATAAAGATATCTGAAGAGGCATTTAAATAAGTTTCATCTTGTACCGATTTCACATTTACTTTGGATATAGTGGAGGCTAAAGGAAAAGGTTAATTAACTACATATTTGGTATAGGAAGTAATGAAAGAGAAGATATCAAGAAAGAAATTGAGAAAATTTAAAGATGATATGTAGATATTTCTAAATAGAGATGAATATGCAGGTAAATAAAGAAAATCTATATTTGAATTCAAGAATTCACGTAAACCTACAATTGTTCAATCGAATATTAAGATAACTACATCATAAATGATGCATAAATCAAGTATTAATTTAGATAATCAAAATGTTGTCTTAAATAATAGCAATAACAATAATAATGTGTCATAACATCATTCTAGAGGTGAGAGTGATTAATAACAGCCTCCTATGAAGGAACAATAACCTCTAACAATTACAGGTTAGAATTTAATAGAAGCACTTGAAATCAAATTAGCTAGAGAAAATCTTTTATTTGAAGATCCTTTAGAGTTTCCATTGATTGAAGTAGATAAAGATAAATTAAAACAAATCCATTAAACTGAAGATGAATTTAAAGAGATGGATGTGTTGATTTTAGACAAAAGAAGATTGTATCTTGATTTTCATTCAGATGTTGATGATGAGGTTATATAGGAATTTTATTAGTAATTGAGAAAGTAAAATAAAATACTGGTTATTCTATTAGAACTTGGTATGGGTATATTAATCTTGATTCAAAATACCTCTACTATTTTAATAGACAATATTTTTAGAGAAATAATAGTTTGGTATATAAATATTGTGTAAGGATATCTGATTGTCTTTGTTAAATTGATATTCATATGTTTATTATTTAATGAACAATATTGTAATCACTTTTTCAAATAGAAATACTTTATAGGGTTCTACATATTTATTTTAATCTGGTGGATTATGCACATTTTTAGTGTAAAAGAAGGTATAATAGGTGAAGTGTGTATAGCCATAGGTATCTTTCTATCTTTTTTGACTTAATTAAATCCAATAATCAAAATGAAATATAAGGTTGTTGAAAGCATTGTCATGATTTGTATGAATATTATTGCAGTTGTTGTTAATGATTGGGATAAATCCTTAATTTATTATGCTAGTCTACTTTAAGTTATATTTGTATCTAATTAAATTTATAAATTCTTAAAGAATGTTGAAGCATATAATTTAAAATGCAAATTGAAATCAAAACATGAATAATTAGATCAATTAGTTAAACATTAATTACCAACTCATATGCTTGATTAATTTTTATAATTGTAATAATCCAGAGCAGTCTTGAAAGATTAACATGAAGATGTTACACTTTTGTTTGCTGACATAGCTGGATTTACTGAATATTCAAGTAAAGTAGCACCTGAATAAGTTGTATTTATGTTGAGAAATTTATTCACTGAATTTGATAAATGTTGTCAAGAGAAAAATGTTTACAAATTATATACTATTGGAGATTGTTATGTAGTTATGGGAATGGTTGATGCTAAAGATAGAAATCCAGCATTGGAAGCTAAAAATACAGTAGAAATGGGATTTGAAATGATAAATATTATCAGTAAGGTTAGAGATAAAATAAATAATTCAGATTTAGATATGAGGATAGGTATACATACTGGTAAAATTATTGGAGGAGTACTTGGAACTGATATTGTAAGATATGATATTTATGGACCAGATGTTTTAATAGCTAATAAAATGGAATCAAAGGGTGATAGAGGAAAAGTATAAGTATCAGAATCTACAAAAAAAACATTAGAATTATGCTATCCAGAAGAATTTCAGTATTTTTCTCATTGTACTGTGGAAATTCCATCAATAGAAAGAAGAACTGAAGGTCATTTTATATAAATAAAGACTTTCCAAGAACCATCAATGGATGTATAGAATTTTAATTGAAAATATACTAATAATTATTTATATTAATCTATTTCATTTTTTATTATGTTTCAATGCTTCTTAATAAATTCCATAAAAAATGGAATCATTTAATAACAATAAATCTTTAGTCTTACCATACTCTTTGATTTCCCCTTAATCAACAACAATTATTCTATAATTATTTATCATAATGCAAAATAGTATTTAACAGTACAATCACAAAATGCATTCAAGATAGTTTCTTATATCTTATGATCAGTCTCAACATATTTTTCATTAATACTATTTCTTATTATTACTGATTCTTCATCTCCATAATAGTCAAATTATATGCAATCAGATTATAATTCATCAGTAAATAAAAATTTTTATATTCTTTTTTCAACTAATGTTTGTAGCCATTACCTCATTGATTGCTATGGATAATTACAAAAAAGGTTATTGTAACATTTAGAATAAACTGATTATTAAAAATGTACTCCCATCACTTAATTGATGACCTAATAATAGATGCATAATGGATGTTCCAAAATACCGTTTTCTTGTTATATCAATCTCAATCTACCTCAATTTAAATAATTTTTCTCTAAAAAATTATTCAAATACATTTATTTTAATGAATTTAATCTATGAAAATATTTAAATTGCACAATTTGTTCTCTTATCTTTTTCTTTCAATATTGTTTATTAATATTTCATTAAGAATTTTCCTATCAATGTATTCCAAATAGCTATCAATAACATTATTCCAAATCCTCCACCTGGATAATATGTTACAAATTATAGTTTTCCTGTATCTACTTACATTAAATTTATTACTTCACCAGGTGTATTAATAGGATTATTTAAGAAATAAGTTTGTAAACTTTTACTTAACAATTTTACCGAAAGTACAGATAAAGCATCAAAATCAAAGTCTTTCTTAAAATATTAGATACAAATACACAAAGAATCCTGCTTTTTCTCTTTCTGTTTTTCTTCTCTTTTGGTATTATGGTTTGGACAAAACTCCCCAAATCTTCAAAGCTATTATTTATTAATCTTTTTCTTAGATTATTACTATAAACATTATTTCAACTTTCAAAAACTCTTCATTTATAAAATTTTAAAATTCCATAATCTATTTTATTTGGTTAATGTGGCTGTTATAAAAAATTAATATTTAAATAATGAGAACAAACCAAGGTTCTAGTAATGATATACTTAATCGATAAAATCAAGTAAGATAAGCTATTGATCCACTTGTATCTAATTCTCCTAATGCTTGGAATGAGATGACTGGTTATGTCTCAAGAGATAAATATAATAAATTAAAGGATCTCAATTCAAAATTAAAAGTATAAACTATTTATCAACAGTATAGGCAGCTTTGAGAGATTACATGTAGGAAGGTAAAGATTAGGAGAAAATATTACAGTTAAAAGAGGAATTGATATAAAAATATGAGAGAGAACGATCAGATTGGTAAACAAAAGGCAATGAAGATTTGAAAACATAATTAAACGATATAAAAATTAAGTTATAGAAGAAGAAATCTAAAATCAAGTTAATAAAGGATGAATCTAAAGGTAATGAAATAAAATTGGAAGAATAAAAGAATTAATTCTAAGTTGAATTGGATAGAGTATAAAGACTTTATGATACATTAACAAATGAGAAGTAAGAATTCTATTTAAATAAATTAAGCAAGGATCATGAAAAACGATATTAAATATTAAAAGATGAAAATAATGTTTTAAAATAGGCTATAGTTGCAAAAGAAGAATAATGTCGATATCTTGAAATGGGAATAAAGGATGATAAATAAACTATATAATTATTAGAATAAAAAATAAAAGAGTAATTTGAAGAAAATAAAATGTTATCATTAACTATTAATAATTTAACTACTAAAACTGAAGACTTAGAAAAATTAATTAAAATTAATGAAAAACATCATTAATAGGATCTAAATAAATATTAATAAGATAAATTAATATAATAGCAAGAATTTAATACATAAATTAATAAGAAAAAAGAGAAAATCAAAAATATGGCTAATTAAATTTAATAATTGGAAAGTTTGATTAGTTAATAATAGAAATAAGAATTTACATTAAATAATACCATTTTAGAAAAATAATAAGAAAATATTAAATTATAAGCTCATTTAGATGATCAAAGAAATAAAACTGATTTAGCATTAAAAGAAGCTAATTATTAAGTATAGGAAGTAAAAGAATTGAAGTCCAAATTAGAATCATAAAAATCTTTAGTTTAATCATATGAAGATAAATTGGCTTAGTATGATAAATAGTATCAGTTAGATAAGGAAGATAAAGCATAGATTTTACAAGATATGGATTAATTGAATTAAGATAATAGAAGATTATAATAATTATTGTATGAATCAGATAATGATATATCTTATTTAAATTAATAGCATTACGAAGTATAATAATTTATGAATATTTAAATAGAAACAATTATAAATAGAAAAGAAAGTAGAATCATTGCAAATTCAATTAAATTATTCATAGGATGAATTGGCAGAATCAAAAAGAATTATATAGGAAATGAAAAAATAATCTATTGCAGATGAAGAATAGTTAGAAATCTATAAAAATAAATATCTTAAAACAAAATAAAATCATAAGACTTTATTAAATGAATAAAGATATGTAAGTATTTCCTTATAATAATAGTTAGAGGAAAAGATGAAATTGATTGAAAATGAAAGACTTTAAGAGGAAAGAGAAGCTTTAAAGACAAAAGACTTTATTGTACATTAAAAATAAGTGTAATAGAGTAAAATTAGAGTACTAGATGATATTTAAAGTATGATATAATAACATAAAAGAACTAATAGTTGATTATAAATTTATAATTGATATAAAAATTAATACTAAAATAACAGATTTTATGATTGTAAATATAGATTTAATCACTTATTATTAAATTATCTTTCATCTCTCAGATTTCGATATGTAAGGTTTTTCTGGTTACAATAATGGAGCATCAACATCAGGAATTGGAATTTAATCTTTTTAGTTATTAAATATTTTATTATTATCTCTTAACCCTTAGTTTTAATTCCAAGAATATTTATCAAATTACATAATAATAAATTAGACAGTTTCTTTCATAACATTCAAAGGCCTTTTAGAATTATGAGTTCCTTCAAATTATTTCAGTAATTTATTTCCTCTAAATTTTTCCATAAGAATTTTAGGATGCTTTTCAATTATCAATTAGTCTTACTTGGCTGATAAGAATACAATGGAAACATCTGTAGGTAAAGCTAAAAATTATGAATTGGATCTTACTTTGAATGAGTTAAGAGATATTGAGATCATCAATATTAAATTTGGCCTCTCTTCTTATTTTGGCTTTAATGAGACACCAGAAACAATTAAAACAACAATTAGGTATGTTATAACTATTTGATGCTAATTCTTAACAGAGATGAGTTAAATTAGAGAAAGGACTATCACACACTAAAACTTTGAAATTGTTATTGAGATTAGCTGCAAGGATAGCAGTCACTGAACCCATAGATCTACCCCACAATCCAATTTATGTAATAAAAGGCTGTTAGACTTATAATTATGAGGTTTACTTACTTTTTTGTCTCTTAAATATTCATAGAGATCTATAACATCTCTTGATTCATAATATCCTAAAGAAATATATTCACCTTAAGATTATCCAGAACCTATGAATAATTATTAAGATAGATACCAGATAAATCGATTCCACATACAGATATATTATAAGGAATTAAGTATTCAATAATAGTTAATGCTTCCACTCTACTGCTTGAGTTCCCATGTAAATAAATCATACATGGATGTGGTTTGTCTTACATTCTTATTGGCTCAAATAAACTTAAAATAATATGGTTAAAAATACCTGCATTACAAAATCAAGCTTCTAGAGTTTTAAATTTAAATGTCAAATCGTTTAGTAACAGTATCTGAAACCATGAAAATCTCATTTCCCATATCTTTGAGTCTATAATTATGTCTTGGTGGTCTTACTATTGGTTTCCACAGTTTTTCTGTACATCTATAGGATGGTTATTTCATTTTAAAATAATATGGTGTCAATAATAAATAGTATTGGTTTAGTATTAAAAATAATCATATAACAATGTCTTTAATGAATTATTTGATTATTTAACCAAATTCTCCACAATTTCATATAGATTCTTTTATCCAACATTTTCATGAAATCTTTTCTTGAATTCATTAATATTAAAATTCTCTAAACAAGCCAAAAGATTATGTTTTGGACTGAAATTAATTAATTTTACAAAAGTTAATAATTCTGTAATGTTTTCTTACAATATAGCAAGACCTAAATATAATAATTATGATTACCTGAAAATATAAGAATTTTATAATATGTAAACATATCACTATCTTTACCATTTAATAATTCTTCATATTCGTATATTAATTTAAATGGAGCTGATTCAAATCCAATATTACCTGGAGTCAAAGTCAATACAAATCCAAAGTCTATGTGAATTATATGACCTTTATTATCAATTAAGATATTCCCATTATGTCTATCTTTTAATTAAAATAAATAGCATATTAATGAATATGCTGCTAAACTTTCAGCAAAGTTTTTTTGAGCTGCTTGAAAGTCTTAAAAATTCATTTAATAAAATTTTCTCAATGAGATACCTTAATATTCTCTTTTAATCTTATCCAAAGAAACAGTATTTGGTATAAATTCTAAAATACCACTATTTGCAGAGGTTAGAATTATATCATAAGGTCGAAGGTAAAGACTTAATTACTTTTATGTAAATATTTCATTGATTTTTCTCATCATTTACATTATCAAAAGTTCACTTCTAAGATCATCACCTCCTTTTATTATAATTTATCTAACATCATGAGATTTCAAATTCCCATATTATGAAATTTATTTTATTTTTTATTTTGTAATTTCCCAATCTTCACCCCAAATTGAAGTATTTGTTGATTTAGATACATATATATCTTTTTCTTTAATCTTACTTTATTTTTACAAATATTATAATTTTTAATAATCTATTTTCTTTAAGGCCAATCTAAAATATTTATCAAATTTTATACTTCTTTAATTCCTCTATATTATACTATTAATATATTTTTATTTATGAAATAGTTTTCATTTCTTTTTCTATATCATATAAAGGAATTAATTCTGGTAAGTTTCTTTAAAATAATTCATTAATACTCTATATCAATTATAATTCAGAAGGACTAATTTTTAATTTTATTTAAATTTACTTTACAGTTTCTATTATAATTTTATAAGGAACTCTTTTTGCTGTATTAAAACAAGTAAATTCATCTTCTAATAAATTTACTATTAAAAATGAATCTGTATTCCCATAATTAAATGGTATTGTTATTCCTCGAAATTCAGGTTATTATTAAAATCTTAAACTTGTAATCATTTAATTTATTGATGCTAAAAATATTTTCATATGATTTTTTTGCTTTTCTGTATCAATTTTTTTCAATCTCAAACTTTGTTCTATTAAATTGAAGATTATTAGATCCTATTTTTCTTTATAACTATATCGGCAACCTTTAATGAATTTGCCTAAAATTTTCAATTTAATTTTACCTTCAGTTGATTCCACTATTTAATTTGCTTTAGCAAACTCTAAACTTAATTACTAAATTCAAAATATTTCTACATAATTACATTCATAAATGTAGTAAAGCCATTCTTGACTTTTTCACTCTTAGAATTCTCATTCAAAGCTTTTAACATCCACTCCAATCTAAAGAAATGTGCATTATTTTTAAATGCATAATTATAAAGTAATTCCTTTATCAACTTATGATCTGTAACATAGAAAAGAAAACTAAACCTAATGTAAGAGTAACTACCATAGCTAAAATAAGTATTGATCAAATTCAGGATCTTGTAAATTATTATACAAATCAATTATATTTTATCTAATGCATTCTTCTTTTTTTCCTTATATGGAATTTAATAATTGATTCATTCTTCTATTTAACAATGTTGTCGACATTTTCTATTAAGTAGTACTTTTTTTGAGAATTAATTAAATTTATAAATACACAATGTACACATATTTTCAACTTATAAACTTATTTTTAAAGACTTAATCTAAATTTATTACAAATCATTATCATAAGTAAATATGAAGCATTTATTAAGATTGTTATTCGTATTAATAAATTAATATTAATATTTTACATTCTATAAAAATATTTTAATCTGTTAATTTTTATTTATAAAAAGAATTACTCCATTTGATTTAACTTCACTTATTTTCCTTATCCTTAATCTAATGTAATCTGTGATATATAGATATTAATAAGAAAATAAAGTCATCTAAATTCTATTAAAATAAAAATAGAGTACTATAATTTTACTATTTATCTATAAATTATTTTTATTACATATAGTTTTTTGAATATCATTAGATCCCCTAATAAATGAGTGTAAAATAATTTAACTTTTATATTATAATCAATAATAATCAATTTCTTCATTATAGTTATTTTAATGAAAAAGGTACCTAGTATTGTAGTTTATTTTCTATTTCAAATATTTAATCTGATCCCATTCTAATCTTGTTTATTTTATTTAAAGTATTTGGTTATTTTATACCTACTTATAAATTTTTTAATTAAATTCTTTCATTATTATCCAATTCTTCCATTATATCTGCTCCAGCTGAACTAAGATCTTCAAAAGTTATTCTTCTACTAGTGTTTTCAACCTGATTAAATAATTTACGAGTAGTCAAACATTGAGTTCTATCAATGTTCTTTAAATGTACTAAATTAGTTTTGATTGACATATGGTTTTATTAGATTTGTAATTTTGGAGTTCCAGTTAAATCTTCTCCTCTCCTAAATAATTTGAACAAATAATCATAATCAGGTTATTGATCAAATTTAAGTCTTCGAACATATTCAAGATATTTAGATAGTTCTGGAGGGAGATTTATGTATGTTTCTGGTCTAAATGCTTCCTTCATTCTTTGTATTTTATAATACTTGACAGTCTTATCATCAGCAACAATATTATTCCATGGTAGTGTACCCATATATAAGTAAATTAATAAGTAACCTACTGATTCCAAATCATCTCTTCTAGATTATTCATTGCCTTTTAAACTATTAATGGATGCGTATCTTGCAGTTCCTATCATACCTTTGTTCTCTCTGAATTCTATATGTTTACCATCTTAAATATATTATTTAGATAATCCAAAATCAATCAAATGTAGTTTATCCTAAAAGACTACAAAGTTCTCAGGTTTAATGTCTCTATGAATAATATTTGAATGATGTAAGTCTTTAAGTAATTGAATCATCTACTACCCTGTATTTAAAATGGTAGTAGTATCAAAATTACCACATTTGATTCTTACCTATTCTAAGTTATCTCCAAGTAAATTCATTATAAAATAAGTGTTCCTGTGATCCTAGCCAGATGTGATTAATTGGGTAAATCCTTCAGTTAGCAGATGAAACATTACCCTTTTTTCCTTTTAACAATTACAAAATCTTTATTTCTCTTTAAAGAAGTGTTCTCTCTTTTTTCATTGTATTTTTTACTAATTTACATGCAAATATCTAGCCAGTGGAGATTTGCTTGACTTTCCAAATATATCCAAAAGAACTTAAGTTTTTTAAGATTATGTATACCCTTCACCTAATTTATCAAGAAATTAATAAGATTACGAAGCTGGTTTGTTATCTTAACATTTCATTTCAAGTGTACAATTATTTATATTATTTAAATTCATAATAACTTAGTCTTTAGACTCAAATTAAGTATGTAAATATTAATTGATAATCATGGAATTTTATCAAAATCTAGTTTTATTTTGTATAATTTATAAATAGGCTATTTGATGGCTCTAACTTTAATCAATAAATTTATTATAATCTAATTTGTGGAGAAAATACTAGAAAATATTTTAGATAAATAAAAAGAGCAACTCAAATAAATAATTCGCATTTAAGATATGTGTAATATATTTTGAATATATAAATCATGCACTTTAAGCAGCTGGATGCTCAGAGTTTTATCCCTTTGCAATTGTTTGTTAATGCTATGGTTGATATTGTGCTTTTGATTTCCTAATTTGAATATGAATATTTTCATTACTTTCCTGTGGTTGTGAGGAATTATCTGTAATACATGCTATTTGTTGCGTAGAGCATTTTGTTAATTGTTTTGTTTTTTTAAATTTATTTATTAAATATCACAAATTAATATTATCGTTTTTAATGGAAGAAGAAACCTAAGGATTAGTCGAGTAGAAAATTAAATTAAATAATGCAAAAGGATACAGGAAAATAGTATCCCCAATATTTAACACAATAATGCTCATTATTGTATTCTGTTTAATTGCCTTTATGCTTACTATGATGATATAATAGTAAAAGCTTACATAACATGATCAAACATAATTTCTATAGAAATAGTAAATTAAAAAACCCTTGATTGACAATAATGTTTATGAATATATCACTTTAGAAAATGGACTTTCTGTTTTATTAATTTAGAATAACGATGCAATCATTTCATAAGTGGCATTAAGTGTAAAAGCAGGATCCTTTTAAGAACCAGCTAATTATGGTGGTTTAGCTCATTTATTAGAACATATGTTATTTGTTGGATCTCATACATATCCAGATCCTAATTATTTTAATACCTTAATTTACAACAATGGAGGAACAAATAATGCTTACACAGATAATTATGAAACTAATTATTATTTTACTATATAAAATAGTGCTTTACATTAAGGTTTAGATGTGTTTAGTCACTTCTTCATAGATCCAATCTTGGATTAAAAGATGGTAGAAAAGGAAGTAAATGCAGTGAATAATGAATATGAAATCATTACTGATACTGATGAATGGAAAATTGAAGCTTTATTATAGATATTATCAGAGAAATCACATCCATTTAGTTAATTTTCAATTGGAAATTTAAATACTTTATTAAAAGATGAAAGTAATTTATCTTAAATATAAATTTGATAGTATCCGAATAGTTGAAACAATTTTTTAATTAAGCCTATTCATCTAATTTAATGTCATTAGTTGTAGAAAGTAGTTTACCAATAACTGAACTTAAAACATATATAAAGAGTTTTGAAAAGATCAAAAATAATAATTTAGTGGAACCATCATGTGAAGATTTTGGATCTCCAATCTAATATGGAACATAATTAATTTAATATAAATCAAATTCAGATGTAAAGAGAGTTTACATGACTCATTAATTGTCTGATGTTCAATAATAATACAAAACAAAAGCTATAGAATTAATTAATAATTTAATTTAATCTAGCAAAGGAGTTAAAGAATATTTAATATAAAAAAATCTAATTATAGATATGTCAAGTGGTGTTTTATTTAATGATCATAATGGTTGTTTTAGTGTTCTTGCTTTAGAATTTTAAGTTTATAATCTCAATGATTATGATCAGATTATATAATCTGTCTTTTCATATTATTTCTATCTTATACAGACTTTATTTGATGATTAAGGAGATACTTTAGTTGATAATGATAAATTAAGATCATTATATAATGATTATAAAAAAACAGCATCTCTGAAATTCAATTTTAAAGAAAATATTATTGAAGATATTTAAGAGATAGCTCATAATTTAAATATATATGGATTTCATGATGTTTTATCTAGAAAATATTTGTATGAAGATTATGATCCTGAATTAATATATTTTTATCTTACTGATTTATTAGATATTGATAATTTAAATGTATTTTTAGGAGATTCCTAATTAAATCATCCTGATGTTTAATATGATAAAGTTAATAGAATTAATTATGTCTTTTTGGATATTCCAGATTCAATTATATAGAAAATATAAACATATGATGAAATTGAATAACCTAAATTCTAATTACCATCTATTCATAAATATTAACCAAATGATTTGAAAATGAAATCATTTTGCAAACCTTATTCATAAACTAATTAAGAAGATCCTTATGAAGATTTATAAAATGAGAATATGCTTATTTAAAGAAATTCAGAAATGGTCTTTTCAAATGTTGAAGTAATAATTGTTTTTAATCTAATAAGGAATGTTTACAATATGAACACTAATATGAAGAATTATATCCACTTCCTGAATATTTATTTAAATCATCAATTGGAAAATTATGGTGGAAATTAGATAGATCTTATAAAACACCAGCCATCTTTATGGGAATGAAAATAGATAAAATCAATTTTCAATTCACTTTAAAATAATAAGTATTATTAAAGGTATTTCAATCATATACTTCCACTTTAATTTCATAACATTTAGAATCAGCCTTTTAAAATAATTATAATTTTAAATTTTAATCATCACCTAATCATATTATATTTAATATTTATGGTTGGAATGATAAATTCTTTGATTTTATTGAAGATTCATTAACATTCTTCATTAAACAATAAATCGATTTATAAGTTTATGATCAAACACTTAAAACTTTGATTAATTAATATAACCAAGAATTATAAAGTCCATTATATTCTCAAATAAGAAATCACTTTTTCTTAAATGTATAAAATCAATTATATATATTTTTAGACTCTTATATATGGTTACTATGAACCAAAATAAATCTTATAAGAATTAAAAAACATAAATATTAAAGATTATGAATAATTCCATTCCTAATTATTCAAAGGAACAAACTTTTAACTCTATTTAACAGGCAATGTACTCAGAGAAGAAGCACTTTCTCTATTTAAATCTATAGAGAAAAAGCTATTTGGAAAACCAAAACATTTAGATTATAATCCCATCTATTCGAAAATTCTTAAACTTTCGAATAATTATATTATTCCATATGCAGCAGAATCTAATGAAAATAATGGAGCTACATTTAATTATTATATTTTTGGAAATAGAAATAGAAAATAATTTGCCATAATGAATATTTTGAAAGGAACCTTTGATAGTTCTGCATTTAATTATTTACGAACTGATTTACAATTAGGATATTTAGTATCTGCTAAATTTACACCTTTAGAATGTCTTGATGGAGCAGCAATTTTAGTTTAAGGTAGTGCTCAAACACCTTATTAAGTAAATTAATATATTGAAGATTTTCTTTAATTTTTCTATAAAGAAATTGAAAAGATGACAGATTTTGATATTGAAGAATTAAAAAAAGCAGCTGTAATAAATAAATATATAATAATTTTAGATCTAATAATTGAGATAAAAAGAAAAAACTTTATTTGAAAAAGGATTAGCTTATTGGGATCATATTTAAAATAATGATTTCATATTTGAAGAAAAAGAAATTACTATTGATTAAATTGATCTTCTAAAAAAAGAAGATATACTTAATTTTCTTAATACTGCCTTTAAGAAGTCATCTAAAATTAGTATACAACTTTATGGAAAACATATGCTAAAAGGAATGTCTATTGAAGAATTCTTGAAAAATCAAAACCCAATCAAAAGTTTTTCAGATCTTGAAGAGAAAATATCAGATAAAGAAAAAATAAAAGTTGGAGCAATGTTATATTAATGTTCCTTTAAATTAGGTTAGATATGAATTAAATAAATTTATAAAATTTTATTCATTTACGATTTTATTATTGTTATTATTAATGTTCTTCTGTCTCTTATTTAACTTATGAATATTTTGGCTACTTTTATTAATTTGGCTGATTCATATTCATAAACTAGAAATACTAATCTTAGTATTAACCCATCATTGGAATTTAATAATTCATAATAGGAACTTATTATTATTACTATTAATTGATCTTTTATTATTAATTTTATTGTCCTTAAGCTTACTATTATTATTAATATACTGGCTAAGGGGCATATCTAATAAACTTTAAAATAATTAATACATTATTGGAATAAATTGTTGTTGCATACCTACAGGTTAGGATGCTGTCAAAGGAAGTTATTATAAGGGCATTTATGCAAGTTAAGGTATAGAAGCAATTTATGACATTTATATTTATCCATTTTACATTGTTGCCATTTATCCAGGCTAAACCATTTATGGAATTTAACCTTAAACTTGATGCATCATTTAAGGTGGGAGTTGGGAGATAATTTATGGCATTTATCCAGGAATTGCAGACATCATCTAAGTAGGAATTTATCCAACCATCTAATTTGGAATCTAACCTACTATCTAATTTGGAATTTAGCCAACCATTTAACCCATTTACCCTGGAATTTAACCAATCATTTAATTTGGAAGTTAACCAACCATTTATCCTGGAATCTATCCTTAAATTTAACTAACCATTTGTCCAGGCATTTATCCTATCATTTATCCTGGAATTTATCCCATCATTTAGCCAGGCATTATTGGTATTTGAGCTACCTAAGCCATCTAAACTTATGGATACATAAAATTTGAAGGATAGACTAGTTAATAATATTATTATTATTATTGTTATTATTATTATTATTATTATTATTATTATTATTACTATTGTTACTATTGTTATTATTATTATTATTGTTATTATTATTGTAATGATTACTACTACTATTATTATTAAGGTTATTATTACTATACTTAAATTTATTATTATATTGGTATCACAGGAGTTGGCATAGCAACTGATTGCATAATTGGTTATACAATAGGTAATTAAACTGGGATTTATTGTTAAGGAGTTTGTTAAATTTATTAAGAAATCTATTGTGGATTCTATTATTATTGTTAAAATTATTATTATTGAGATTATTATAATTTTTATTCTAATTTTGGAAGAGGTGGTGGAAGTGATTAAATTTTATTTAATGATTATTAAACTTCTTTTTTTTATTCCTTTTTTTATTTCATCAATTCCATAACAGCTTTTAATTATGATTTAGGAAATAGGTGTAAATTTTATGAATCCTTTCCCATTACTGCAAATTACACTTCAGATAAATTATCAGAATCACTTATTGGTTCTTCATCTAATTCTAAAGTATCACCTTTTTATGCTACTACATCTTAATAATGCTCTTTCATTTTACTATAATCAAGATTTTCATCTTAGTTGTATGATTAAAGAACTTTTTTGACAATATTGTTTGCATGCAATTTTTAATCTTTTTCAGCTGCTTTTATAAGTTTTTTAGAACCATTATTTTATGTATTTACATTGATTTTCTTTTATACATTCTTTTCTGGCTCTATTTCTTATTTTGTTTTAATTATTTTTGGTTCCAAATTATTAAGTTAATATAAAATAAAACTAATCTCTTATTATCCAAATTAGTCTATTTTTTCAATTTCATTTTATTATAATTTTCCTAATTCTTTTTCTATGTCTGCTTTACTTAATATTGGAACCTCTTACTTCTCCAGCTTTTTTAATATATTAAAATATCTATTCTTTATAGAGCTTTCTGTTCTTTAATTTTTCATCTCTAATGCTATACTCATCCAATTTTTTCCATGTTTTAACACCTATTTACATAATTCATATTCTTCATTCTTTTCCCAAGGACCTTTCTGAATATTAGGATTTAATTTATTAAGCCATCTGTCTCTTACAATTTTTGTCATTTTAACATTTGTATGATTTAATTTTTAAGCTAATTCTTTTGCAATATCACTCCATTTGAAGGTTTTATTTTATGCTAAATAAGAAAAACAAATTTCTTTTAAGGCTTCATCCTCTTTTTTTGACCATTGTTGTTAAAGTAATCTGATTTTTTTCTTTGTCCCAAATTATAATTTGCAATCAATAGTAGATTTCTTCACAATTTATGATACTAAGCTCCAAATATCATCAGGAACTTAATGATTACTAATTTATTGATCTAAACAATAAGTCTAAATTAGCAACTTTAGTAATTTGACTGAAGCTTCATCCCACTTATTATTAGGTATCTGAAAATCAATATTATTATTAGTCAGTGCTCTAATTTTATTCTTACTTACTTCATCTGTCTATTTTAATAGTTCTAGGAACTAATCGAGAAGCTCTTACATTAATATATTAATTATATTTAATTATAATATGAACAAAAAAAATAATTTTGCCAGATTGTATTATATAAAAATTTAATTTATATATTCATATAATTGGTATGAAATTATCATAAATATTACAATTAATCTATTTGAAATATTTTATGATATAATTGAACATATGTTTTAATCATTTTAATATTTTATTCTAATGCGTATTTGACTTTAAGTAAAAACTAAGGATCTATAAAGAAATTATCTTATAGTTGATTTTGAAAGAGAAATTCAATCTTTTCATAATATCTAATCTTAGGGGGATATTAAAACAATTATTGAAATTGAAATTATTATAATATATTATAAATTAGAGAACTATTTATTTATAAATAATATTATCATCAATTTAAAAAAAATTTGAAGAAATAATGAGTTTAATTTCTTATATCTGTTATTTCTTATTACTTGAAATTGGAATAGGGGATGGACTTGATTTAACCTGTACCTAAGTGTATTTGTAGCCTGGGGAACCATTCATAGCTTAATCTAAATAATCGATTTTAATTGAATAAGAAAATAATCATTATGAATTTAGAGAAAATTATCATTAAACATCAATAACAGTAGAGTTACAAATATAATATGAATTTGAAGGAATTTTATTATCATCTATTATAATAGATAAGGTTGATGACATATATTTAAAGGATATTTGTAATTTACATTTTGATGGATTCTATTTTATTTAATGTATTTAAGGGCTTTATTTATCAAATTTGAAACTATTTAATAAATCTAACTACTAAAAAAGCAAATTTATTGTGCCAACTTAAACTAATGAATAATGCAATTAACTATATAAAGATAGTAATAATATTATGGTAGTGCATTGTTTTTCAGATTCACACTTTATTCTATATTTCTTAAATCCAATTAAGCATTTATTTTCAAATATTAAATTTCAATATTTTCCTTAATTAAGCTATTGTAATAGAATGTTCAAATAATTTTAATTTGATCATTATTTACATATTATATATTAATGCTCATAGTGGAGTATTTAGGTATTAAAAAATGGTTTAGAATTAGAAGTTATAAATTAGGAGAGTATGTAAAAAAATTTCAATTTTTAATTGTAAAAAGAATTAGAAAATTTAGAGGTTTGTTATCCATTATTATACCTAATTGATGGTACTGAATATGTTATTCTTCGATTTGTTAAAGATAATTTTTAGCTATTGAAAAATAGTGATGAAGAAATAGGGTTGATTAAAAAATTGATATTAGATATGAATTGCAATATAAAATTCATTTTAACTTAGAATTTTAATGATGAATAAAAACTCTATTTGTAAACTGCTAATTATTTAAAATTAATTAATTATAATTTATCTACAACAAGAATTGAATATTTTAATAAATTTTTATTTCTATTAGAAAAAAATTTCTTAGAAGTACATTTAAATTGTTTTGAAAAAGAAAAGTATAACATTAACTCTGAGTTTATTTATTTTCCACCTAATCAAAATTATTTTTATTAATTTGATTCAATTTAAGAGATTTTAACTCTCTATTTATTCTCACTTAAGAATTGGATCTAAAATCCAAAAAAGTAATTCATTTTATCAATTTCAACAGAATTTTATGAATGTTGTAATGAAAATGAAATATAATGTTTTCAAATAAATTTAGAAAATAATATATAAACATATTCTCCTGCAGTAAATAACTTGATTAAATTAGAAATCGGATGTGATAATATTGGAACTAGTTTATTAAATAAAGATTAATTTAATTTAAGATTCCCTTATAAAATAAATGATATTTTTTCAAATCAAATTCGAATTATTTGCAATATTATAAAAAATGAAATAATTCTAAATAATTGTACAAATCTTAATTATAAAAACAAAGACATTATAATATTATAATATAGTATTGGTGTAGATTATGAAAATATAGTTTTTATGTAGAATAATACTATTTATTTTTTAAATTGTAGATAAAATCAGTCAATCTCCTAAATTGATCTCGGTAATAAATCAGTACTTTATTATCGAAATAGTTTTCTAGCAATAAACTAACAATAGTAATAACTTGAAATTTTTGGTTTTTCTAATAATTCAACTTTCTAATTTATTAATATTACTCTCAAAAATTAAATTGATTATGTTATTTAAAATTAGGAAAAAGCTCTCATTTTTTTTAAAGGCAATCTTTATGAGTAACCTCTACCTATGATAGTTTTGATTAATTAAATTCAATATCCTACTAATAGATACTTAGATGAAAAACTATTCTTTAATGAATAGGTTTACTACTTTTTTTATATTTAAAATCTTTTACTTATTTAATATAAAGATTTCTTTGTTGTTAAATATTTTGATAATTACTATAAAATTTATATTGAAAATATATAGATTGTGGCAGTCAGTGTTAGAGTAAGATTTGAACTAAAAATTATTGCAATACAAGACTCAACTAATAAATTATTGCAATATTGCTTATAATTTTCAAGTTTAAAATTAGTAAATAGTTACTCAATGTATGACTACAAAATAATTTAACCTGTCAAGTACTAAATCTCTCAGAATTACTTAAGTATTTTAACAACATAGAATAATAATAAATATCTTATGATCTTTTAATTTGAGTATATCCCAGATGTTAAATTGGAATAAATTATTAAAATAAGCAAAGATCAATATTTTTTTATTTCGGCATAAATATTTTACTACGATGCACAAGGGGATTTTTAAACTATTAATCTTCAAACTTTTAAGATATCATGTTAATTAAACTAATAAAATTATTCAGAAATGTAGTAATATAATATAATCAATTTAGAATTAATATCATAAATAGATGATTCTAAAATTGGACAGACAAATTTATAGATTTTAACTATAAATTAATGTTAAGACTTAAAACCTAAATAACCAAAAATAATTGTAAAACATAATTCAAATAGCACTTAAATTATTTATCTTGCTGACTACTTTTATGGGGATGTGGATAAATTATATCTTAATAAGCAATGCAATGCTAAATTGTCAGGACCATTTATAATAAAGGATTAGATTGAATAATGCAAAAGTTAAAGCTAAAATTCAGAAATTTGTTTAATTTATGATAAAGTTTAATTAGATTCTAATAAACCCTCCTAAAACATTAATGTTCCAGTATTTTATTTTGGATCCAAATAGGTTAAATTATAATCGAATATCATCATAATTCAGACTAATTAGTCAAATAATATTATAATTTTTCCTTTAAACTATTTCTTAATTGAAAATTTCATCATTATTTTTAATATCATTAATTTTTCCCTACAAATATAAATAATTCAAGCTGATTCATAATAAAGTACTATAACAAATTTAGATATTGGTTTTCTGTTTGATAATTCACTTACACTATAAATTAATGGCAATATAGTTTAGGTAGAAAATTCAAATGGTAAAATTTATTTATATTTTTCAAATGGAAATTTTACTTAAATAAATCTTTCATAAAATGAGTAACTCAATTATATTCTAAATTCAAGTGATTTTATCATAATTGAAGGCTATAATATGGAAAGCATGACTCTGAATTTAAGTATAATTTCAGATATATTGCCATAATTCTAAATTTATTCTAATTTCTATCTAAAAGTTGATAGCATTTTTAAATTAATTCAAAATTATTTTCCAGAGTGTTCGGAATTAGATATTAATCAAAATTTTAATTTTAGATTCCTTAATAGTTATAAAAAAAAATCAATCATTAATTCTCAATTATTAATCAAAATTCGAAATAAATGGGTGATTTTAGATCTATATATAGATTGCTAACATTAAATTTATTCAATTAAAGCTAGCCATTTTTTAAGACATTATAAACTTATAGAATCATCAATTCCTTATTATTACGATGAAAAAATTCTTATAATATTGGATCAAATAAATGGTAAATTTTATCTTTTTGATTTAAGATAAGAATAATAATTTTATGATTCGATTGTTTAAATGAAAAATGATTTTCGTATGGTAATATAAGATTATAATAATACTCATTATATTTTATTTAATCCTTAAATATAAGAAGCATATTTAATAGAAATTGGATATGAAATTAATATTTTAAATAAAGAGAAAACTAGTGAATGTGTATTAATTGCTGAAAATAATATATCAAAAGCTGAAATATAAGTATTCTATTAATATGAAGAATTTAATAATAATCTTGATTAAAAAAATATTATTATAATATCTATAATTATAATATGTATATTCATAGTAATAATTATATTTATAATAAGAAGATAAAAATTAAAGAAACATAATTAAAAATTATTTTAGTCAATATCATAATTAGATTAATCAAAACTATAATGATTTTATAATAAATAATAATATTATATAAATTAAATTTCTAATTAGATTAAATTGATATATTTGCTTAAAGATTATACAATGCAAAATTCTTAGTAAATTCAAGAAATAAATAAAAAAAATTGAATTGTATTATTATTTATTATAAAATCATTATAGTTTTGATTAATCTAATTATGATATTGACTAAAATAATTTTTAATTATGTTTCTTTAATTTTTATCTTCTTATTATAAATATAATTATTACTATGAATATACATATTATAATTATAGATATTATAATAATATTTTTTTAATCAAGATTATTATTAAATTCTTCATATTAATAGAATACTTATATTTCAGCTTTTGATATATTATTTTCAGCAATTAATACACATTCACTAGTTTTCTCTTTATTTAAAATATTAATTTCATATCCAATTTCTATTAAATATGCTTCTTATATTTAAGGATTAAATAAAATATAATGAGTATTATTATAATCTTATATTACCATACGAAAATCATTTTTCATTTTAACAATCGAATCATAAAATTATTATTCTTATCTTAAATCAAATATAGTATAATATGGGTAATTTCCAAATATGGCAAAGTTTTTGTCAGTATATATTATTTTCTCTTTCTCTTACATATTTCTAAGAATTTTTAAGATATTTTATTCAAAAGATTAATTTAATTGATTTAATGTTATAGTTACATAAAACAGTATATTTTCATAATTGAAAATACAATTTATTTGAATTGATATTTCAGTTTTTAAAGCATCAATCAGAATAAATTCCATGTTTTCTATTAGTGTTGGGTTTTAATAAAATTCTTTCTCATCAAAAGCTAGTTTTAATAGGTTCATTTTTTTTATATTATAAGTTTGTATTTGAGAAACTATACCTGATGAGATATTATAATGATCAATAACAATATCGTTTATCGAATTCACAACAAGATATTCTTCATCAGAATTCTATATTTAAGCAATATCAAAATGAAAATTACTCTCATATATTTAATTGATAAAGTTTTCATTTATATAAAGCAAATAAAATTTAGAGTCTGTTTAAAGATAAAGTATATTACTAATAATTCGTATTTAAGTAGCGTAATTAAAAATATATGAAATATTAAATTATTTAAATTATATATATTTATCCAATATAAAATCGTATTTATAAATGATTGCTTAGCAAGTTAGTTCATTAAAGTTAATAATTTATAATAGATCACCATTTCTTAATTAGAATAAATTATGTGTATTGGAGAGTAGCACCACTTTAATTTTGTTTGTTTAATTACTTTCTTACAATATTTTCATATATACATATTAAGATTTCCGAATAATTGAACCTTCAAAATTTTATTTTTAAAGACAAATTATAAAGGTACTTTGATTGCATGAATCAATACGCTATCTAATTTGCAAAGGACCACTTAAATTAAAATTACATTTTTCATTTAAAGAAAGTTTATTAATTGGTCCTGAAAAATGATTAAATAATTAAATTTTGTTTTTAATGTTTGAATTTAAAGTAATTGATAGATTTGATTTAGGAAAAATTTTAAAGTTTTAAATTAAAATCTTGAAATTCAGATGATAAATATTGTATTGCTTTAAATCTAATAGTGAAAATATATTTAAATGAAGATTAACAATCTCAAAAAGTTTATTAAATCCTTGAATGTGATAAGAAACTACCATTTATTAGTTATTCGTATATACTAGAAAATTATTCTCATCATAATAATAAATAATTTCACCCCTAATATAAAAATTTGGCTAACCTATTTAAATAATTCGTTTTATCTTGTATTAGAGGAGTTTAGGAGAATAAATTAGAAGATATAATTTATTACATTTTTCAGTTACTATGTAGAAATCTGAATTATAATATAAATATGATAACGGATTATAAACTTAATAATCAAAGAGATCAATATTTTGTAGAAATATTATCTCATTCTTTTCAAAAGTATAAACTTTTAAAGTTTATTCAATGTTATGTAATACAATAAAAACTAATATTTGGTTCAGAGTAAGTATTTTCTAATCAAGAAATTTAATTTTAAAAATATCTGTATTTTGTTGAATAAAAAGATAATCTTTAAATTAATAGATCTGAAAAAAATTAAAATCTTTATAATAAAATAATACAATCTCTTTATTTTTAATTCCATTGTTGTATAAAATTAGATCATTTCCAAAAATTTCAATAATTAAAGGTTCTTTTTCTTTGAAATTTATATAAACAAAATTTAAAAATAACGATAATTGTATAATTTCATAATCAATTTTTAAATTATGATAATTTAATTAATATTAAGAGACAATAATGATATTTATTAGATTTAATATTTTGTCTATAATAACAATTTTATTTGCTATAATAAATACATCCTTACCTTATATTTATTATTGATGAGATAATTTTTATTAAGTGCAGTTATAGAAGTAAATGTATTTCTCATCCTAAAATATATATAGACTAGCATAAAAATCATAAAGTAGAAAAACTGAATTCTAAAATATTCTATGGAATTGGCAAATATCAGAAAAATTATTTTTGTTTTAATCAATACTTAAAATATTTTAGTATTATATAGGTACCTCAAGATATATTGGTATTCCCATCATTAATTCATTATAATTAATAAAAAAATTAAGTTCTAATTTATTTTTAAAAACATTATAAACCATCTTTACAAATTTTTATTCTGATAATTGAGTGTATGAATCTTTAAGTAAAATCTTAGTACATCGAGCAGGTTCTTACTCAAAATAATTAAAATTGTGTAAATAATACTCATAAATATATTCATATTATGGTACAATATATCTGGATAGATGTTTCATTTTAAATATCTTTATTTAATTGATACTTGTATCTATTGCAAACAAATAATTAAATGTTCTATAAAATAATAGTAACCCTTAAATATCATAATATTAATTCAATTTCTAATTTATGAATATTTACAAGGTTTTTTCATGTTAGAATATAATAAATTATTCATGTTAATATACTTTGGGAAATTATATGGATTTACTAAATGATATTGTGGAGTATTATTGATAAATTTAGAAAGGTCTAAGTGATTCTTCCTAACCCAGAAATATATTAACTTCACAGTGACTATCAAATATTAATTAAGTTATTTATATTCTTTTTTCTTAATTTAATGGGATAAATTTTGAAATCTACTAATTTTCGATTTTAATGTACCCAGTGTCAAATAATGCATAAACTAAATACTTTTCAAGATGATTAAAATAACATGTTTGTAAATTCACTAAATTTGTTAGATCAATTTTATCTTAATATGCTCTTAAACTAAATTAATCTATAATGAGAGTAATATTGTTATCAAATACCTCAAAAACACTCCAATCTAAACAATTTATATAAGCTATTAAATAATGGAAGGGCTTAATTTGAATAGAAATGGATTTACAAAATTAAAGTTAACGATCTTAAGGATAATTATAGAATTAATAATATTAAATTTCTTAATCTAAATTTATTGATATTAATTTAAAGTTATTCTGTGAATAACAAAATAAGGTAAATTATGATTATTTATCATAAAATATTGATTCACATACTTCATTTGGTTAAGTTATAATTTCAGTTTTATTTGAGTATTCAAGATTTGTTTGATCTTAAATAAAGGTAAATCCATTTATACATTATATAAAATAAGTATTTTCATTCATAATTAGAATGCATATTTGTAATTCATCATAATTTTAAAAGGATTCTAATAAAATAGCTGATATTTATTTTCCTTATATTTCATAATGCAGAGACTATTCGAATCTTAGAAAATCGAATTCAATATGATCAATTTTAGTATAATCAGCTTAATCAGTATTTATTAAGAGAGATTCTTTTAAATTTGAATAATAATATTCATTTTTATCCATATTTAATTTATGACAGATGATAGCTTCTGAAAATTTTAGGATAATTGAGAAAAGCAATATCTTTTGAAACATAATCACTATATTTTATTTTTTTTTAATTATTATGAAATAATATCAATTTAATAAATAATATTAAATAATATCAATTTAATAAATAATATTAAATACAATATTTATAAATGTATGAATCATATTGAATTATTTGTAAATTTTTAGAGAATCTTAAATTAATAAAAGAAATTTTATAATTCATAATATTTTATATTTTATTCAATTATGTACATTTATTAAGAATTTTTGAACAAATTAATAAAAAATACGAAATGGATATTTTTTAGATGGAAAAATACTTAAAAATTTTAGATTAAACTAAAAATAACATATCTCAAAAATTTGTTTATAGAATTAACAAATTAAATTTAAGTTGTTGTTTATAAATTATATTATAAATGAATCCTTAGATTAAAGAAATTGCTTTTATATAGTGTCAAGATACAAATAGTAGAGTTATTAAAATTATAATATATTTATTATTAAAATGTATATTTATATATTTGTGAGTATATTCAAAACACACATTTTTCTGGTAATTCAATAGTTAAAACACTTCAATCAAACTGAGGTTCTATTAGTTGAACATTTGTAATTGCCATTAATTTAATTCCAAGGTAAAGATAAACATTCATGGCTTATCCTTTTTATAGGCCATCAGTTCTACATTGTTAAAATGTGATGCCAATTTGGAAAAGCTTAGCTTATTAAAATTAAACATAGAGTAAATTAGAGGTATTGAAAAAAATAATTCTAGTTAATTAGAAAAAGATTTATTCAATTTAAATATTAAATAAGCATAGCAATAAGCATAACATAGCAATTTTTACTAATAATTTAAGACTATTAAAATCTAGACTCATTAAATAACTTATAAAGAAAAAAGATTATTAATAAAATATGACTATTAGACCTATAAAATATAATAAAATAATTTTAGTCATAAACAGTAAACCAAATCAAAAAAATAGTCATTTGAAGAAATATTGATTTCAAACATTTAATTATTATCTGTTGTTTTATTAATTTTCATATTAATAATTTTAAATAAAAATTAAAAAAATAAATATTTTGTTATAAATAAATCATATTATATTTTTATCTTAAAAATGTAGCCAAATTGATTTAAAAAACAAATTAAGCAATAATAGAACAAATAAATCCTTTATTATTTTTGTTGATAAGAATTGGTAAAATAACTAAATACAACCATAGATAGGTTTTGTTATTTGGAGAAGTATGAACAATAAAACTAAAAAAAGCTCAATTTTAGAGATCCATAAAAATAATATCGTGATTTTATATTATTGTTAAACATTTTGGGATTTATATTTTTAGAGGATCATAATTTTATTAATAATCAATTAGAGGTCAAAGAAGAAGTTTCGAATTTGATAAATAATTATTAAACAATATAAATCAATTTGTTACTTATGAATTTGGTTAATTCATGGAGTTTCTTCCTTTGTATTACTTTTAACTTTAGATTATATGATATCTATAGAATCTATTTGTGTATTAATTGAACTTGAATAGGTTCTTGAATGTTTCATTTATTCACTTCCTTTGAACACTTGTTGAAATACCCATTTAAAGCTGCTCACTTATTCAATATGCTTTTATGATTATGCTATAATGGATACATCAAGTGTTATTGCTATTCGTTTAAGTGATTTTATTTTTTGTTCTGTTAAACTGAGTTTGATAGCCATAAGCATGATTGTAGCTGAAGTAGTGTAATCTTTAGATTAAAATACTGGGAATCCAATAGATTTCATTAACTTTTATTCGGCCTTAGAATAGATCTGATCATTTTACCAATCTGAGAGCCTCTTAAACAGTTGCATAAATAGTCTATTTTTCATTTTCTCCATCATCATTTTTAATTGAGAAATTCTTGTCTATGACGATTGCCAAAATCTAGCTTTTTCGTTCTTTTTTTAGCATTTATGAATTCAATACTTTTATTACCAGCAACAAAAACACATTTCTCATATACTTATTTAAAATTAGGTCTATCGTTCTGCTTGATATTGGTGTATTCAGAATCAGTTGGAATCACTAAACATTCCACATCTTCATTTTCAACAGGACCTGCAGTTAATACTATTTCACAATTTCCCATTTCATATTTTAATAGCAATTAAGGAAACAATGAAGATCTCTCTCCGGTTTAATAACAAAGATTATTTCCCATAATTATTTAATATAAATACATATGTAATAATTTATAATTAAATTTCAAAATCTTAAAATATCTATGTCTTTATACATATCAAATCTAAACTAAAAGTAAAATAATAAATAATATATTTTATCATTCATTATATCTATTATCTTAACTTACTTTAATATAATTAAAGAATTAAAATTCATCTAAATTTTCCGCTCTTTTCTTAAAAATGATAATAATCACAGTAAATATTCTGGATTGATGATTTATTAAAGAAAATATATGAAACAAATAATTATAAATAAACTTTATCTATTATTGATTATTATTTCTTAATAACAAGATTTAAAATATTTAGATTAATAGCTTTTTATTAATAAAATATAAAATGGATAATATATTTAAATAATAAATTCATTTGATTGCAGAATATTTTCATTAGATAATTTATATTATTTGTTAATTGTAATTTAAAAAAATAGAATTAAGAAACTTAATAATATAGATAATTTTCTAATAATAATATATGTTAGAGAAATAAATAAGAATAAAAATGAATATTCTTTGAATAATTTATTTCTTTTATCAAAATGAACTAGAATAAAAAGTTAAATAGTATTTATATTACATAATCATTTTTATTGAGAGACAGATCTAGTTCTTTTTCCATATTTTTATGATAATGCTCTATTTTTTAGGTTTTTGAACCTGTCATTTATATCCATGGTTTAAAACCTATTTTTAGATTGCTAAAAAATTTGGATTGAATTGATAGGTATATTAGGAGATTTTGTGACTTTCATTTTATAGTTATCTGGACAACTCTTTTTATAATCAATATAGAAATTAGTAATAGTTTATGTAGATGCTTTTTAATGTAGTTCAATTGATAAACTTTGATGGTTTTGAGAATTGTCTCTAGTGTATGAATAATTTAATCTTCTTATTTTTTGAGCAGGTAACATTTTGGATGCCATTTATCTAGGTTAAGGTTCAGAATAATTATTAGTCATTTGATGTATGGTTTTACGTAGTAACTAGATTGTATACATAGTATTGTCATTAATGGATTTTTATTTGATACGAGGTAATAAAGCTTTAGTTTCTATTTTCTATTCTAATTTGATCATTAAAGTATTAAATTTTTATATCTTTTTTTTAAAAAATTATATTATGGCAGACCTTCAAACACAAAGAGCATTCCAAAAATAAGAGGGCATTTTCTAAAACTCAAAGAAATTGTTGGCAAAGAAAACATCTAAAGGAGTTAGATATTGGAAGGAAGTAGGTCTTGGTTTCAAAGTACCAAAAGAAGCAATTGAAGGTCATTATATTGATAAGAAATGTCCATTCACAGGAAATGTGAGTGTCAGAGGAGCCATTTTAAAGTAAATGAAAAGTCAATAATAAATAGAGGCATAGTAATATCAACTAAGATGACCAGAACAATTATTATTAGAAGGGATTATTTACACTATGTTGCCAAATATAATAGATATGAAAAGAGACACAGAAATGTTCCAGTTCACATTTCACCAGCATTTGGACCAGTTAAGGAAGGTGATATTGTAGTTTGCGGATAATGCAGGTAAGAATTTAAATAATTAATTAAAGACCATTATCAAAGACAGTCAGATTCAATGTATTGAAGGTAATTCCAAATGAAATCATTGGTAATGTTAGAAAACAATTTGTTTTATTCTGATTCAAATTATATATACATACATATAGTACAATATATATATATATATTTCATAAATGATGAAAAAGAATTATAATAAAAAAAGTCATTATGGATATAAAAAAATTTTTAAAGTTAAGTGAAAAGAAACTTTTAAGTGATTTTGATTATGATAATTTCAATTTGTTATTATTTGGATTTTCTAAATATAATGAACAAGTTTTTTTAAGTTTTTATTTAATGCATGATATAGCTTTGATCTTTTTGTTGGATTTATTATAACTCAAACTTAAATTGAATTATGATAGAATAATCTTTAAATTTTTATAGGATTTGTAATTCTCTCTTTTTAAGAACTCTAACCTTTTTAATTTACTACATAAATTTGCTATAATAGAAATTAGGTGATTTTAAGGATATCTTTCTGATAGTCCTAATTTCATTTAGCTATCTTATAATCACATAATTTAGAAGCATAATCATAGGAAATTAAAAAGATGATGAAACTATTTGAATTGAAAAAGTTAAAAATTGATTTTGCAAATTTATGATAAATATATTCTTTTGAAATATGAAGATTAGAAGAAATCAAGATATGAAAAATAAAACTCTTGTTTTTATATTTTATTAGATTATAATGAGATAATAAATTACATATAAATCATTTATCATTTCTTTTAGCTATTCCGTAATTCCTTTCCAAATAGTCTATTGTAGGAGTTGTCAAAGCTGCCTAACAAAAATAGGCTATTATTCTTGCCTACCAACCAGCATATAAACCAGATAGACCATGTTATTGAAATAATAACTTAAACGCCTATATTAAGGGAATTTTTCGATATGCTTAATTAGATTCCATTTACACCAATGTCTTTAATGTATCAATTGGATGAACTATAAATAAATTTTATATAAACCTGCCATTATATTCAAAACACTTGAGATAAATGAAGCAATCAAGACATTTACTATACCTAACTTCTAAGATGGATCACCTTTCAATGCATATCTAAGTTTATGATCCCAATATAAATAATTTGTCCATGATACTATCTATCGTGTAGTTTGGATGCGAAATCCTACATAAATAGAATCTAGAGTTATGTATTTCAAATATCCAAATCCTGTAGACATTGTAGTCATTTTTAGTGTTTTTAATCTCTCAAATGGTGTTATTAGACAACTTTCAAATAATCCAATTGATATCCCAGTAAGAATCTTATTTAGAGAAGAATTATGAATATGTTCTTTAAGAAATGATGGGATAAATATCATCATAGGCCAACGATAGTACTATTTAAACATGTTTCTAAGAAAGCTAGGATAGAAACCATCATATAATCCTAGGTAACCGCGAGCTCCCTTTATTTCTTTAAAACTCTTAAAATACAAAAATAATATATATACTTATATATAGGAGATTCCCAATCTTGACTATTTATATGTCTTGATTCTATCTAGAACATGTTCTAAAGGCATTATTATTGCCACTCTAAATGCTCCTATAAGTTGTGTTTCAATTACAGCTTTCAAGTAATCTGTCATGTCGTACAGATATATAAAATAAATTTAAACTTTATAAAAAATCAAGTATCAAAAGGCAATTATAAAGTATAATGATACTTAATAAATTTGAATCCTCTACTAAAAATTACATATTATAATAATTTTTATTCTAAATTTTTATAATTAATTTTTTTGATTAATGTATCCATTTATAATAATTATATTAATATAAATGGAGGATATTGTAATCTATAATAATATGATATTTCTTATTAAATAGTGAAGAAACATCTCAAAATAAATATAATGAATAAAAAACAAATAATATTTTATTTTTATATTGCTAATTTTAATGAATTCATTAATTCTATAATATTTAGATTGTTCTATAGTTTAATAAATGTAATCATTTAAATTTAGTGTTTTTACATCACATTAAATAAATAAATTATTTATAAGAATGTAAAGAATTTTACTTTTTGGAATAATATTAGATATTATACTAGGTTCTTAGATATTTTATTATCATGATCCTAGTAATGATATTAGTAAGCCAAGAACTCATGCAAAAATCTCAGAATCTAGTATATATAATGGTGAATTGTAGACACAATTATTGATTTCTATTTTGAGTTCAATTAAGACTAAAAAGAAGTAACAATGATGATTGAGATCGATAAGATTAGTTACTTTTCATTAGGGTTAGGATAATCTATGAGTGATGCAGATCTTTGGGTATTTGAGATAGATTAAAATGCAATTATTGGAACTGATTCACATTCTACAAAACATTAGGTTCCACCAACAGATGTTTCTTAAGGTGGTACAAATGATATAGAAATTTTGGGTTATTATTATAATTAGAATGGTAAAAGTGGAGTGAAATTTAAAAGGAAATCAATTACAGGTATTAATAAATAATCTATTATGTAGGGGACAAATATGATAAGGATTTAATTTAAGAAAAAGGTGTTGATTTTATATGGGCACATGGTAAAAATGATTAGAGTTTGATGGTTTCAAATCATGGTAAGGGTAATAATGGATGGGTGAAAATTGATATGATTGATAAAGGAGGAGATATAGATGTTGAAATAGAAGATGAAAATAAATATTATCAATTACATAAATGGACTAATTTTATTTGTTGGGGTATAGCAAGTGATTTAGCAATAATAATTGGAAGATATTTTAAGACTTGGGGATATAGAACATATTTGCATGGAATTCTATTTATTTTAATAATATCAAGTTCCTTAACAACAGCAATCTTTATGTTGAATACTAATTGGGAGATATTGGAATGGAAACATTATAAAGAGGAGTCAGTAAAGAATAAATTCCATATAGTATTATTTATGATCTTAGCTATTTGCATGATAATTCAATGCATAGGTGGTATAATGTATAATATAATGCTTATTTCTTATAAGAAGAATGAAAAAGTATCTGTAAAACCATCTTATCATGCAATTTTTGGAAGTCTTGTCTATATATTTGGTAAGATCTAAATAATTGCTGGATTATTCATGGATAATGATATAAGATTTATGTTAATTCTAGGGGCAGTTTTAACTATTCGTTTCATATTGGAAGTACTCTATTAAAGAGGATCATTAATGGTTATGACAAATAATAATTCTAGTAGTTCTTAATTCAAAAAATATAAAGTTCTACCTGATTAAGAATCTTTGCTTTAAAAAATAAATTATAGTGAATGTGAAGAGAATAAAATAAATTAATTATGGTGCATTTATCATAATCAAATTATTGATTTATCATAAATGAATCATCCTGGTGGCAATTATATTTGGAAATTACTTTAAGGTTAAGATATTACTTAGTATGTACTTGGAGCTTATTCTGTACCTTAATTAACTATAAAACCTTATCGTCATAGTAATTATGCATTAAAGGCTTTATAAAAATATAAAACTGGTGTTTATGTCAATAAGGATTTAGAATTGTTCTACAATAAAAGTACTCAAAGACCAATAAAGAAATTAAAAGCTATTTGGATTTTAACTAGAATTAATCCATATACTTCTAATATTGCTAAATTTGAATTTACAAATACTTAATTTCAGTTTAGAAATACTATTAATGGATTAGATACTTTTGGGTCTTATTTCATTATAAAGTCAGATGATAATGATGATATTCATTAAAGATAATATACAATGGTATTAAGTATGACAAATAAAAGAGTGAAATATAGAAAAGATATACTTGAATTATTTAAAAAGATAATCAATTTATAACCAATTCACAAAGATATACCTAAATTGGAAGAGTTTGAAGATGAATTACCTTTAATAATTAAGAAATATGAAACAAAATAAGGTTTTTCTAATTTCATTCATGAAGATAATAGATAAGGATAATATATTATTGAAGGTCCTTATGGAAATTCTATTTAAATTGAAAATGATTCACATTTAATATTTATTGCTGGAGGAACAGGATTATTTCCATTTTTAGATATTTTAGATTATTAATTGAGAGTGTCTTATAGGTAGATTGTTTAAATGAAACTTGGTTTAGAGGCATCTAATTTAATAGATTTAGGTATTAATGAGATTAAGAAATTTACAATTACAATGTTTTTAGCAGTTAATTCAATTGATGATTTAGTAAATAAATATATATATATAGATTGGAAGAGATATTTATTTTGCTTTGCTTTCATTACAGTAATATTTAGACACTCCTAATTTTAAGTTGATTATTAAAGGCAATTTTAAATTAAAAGAATGTCCAATAATTGGAACTAGATTTACACAATAGACATTTATTGAACACATACCTGATTAGCATAACTCAACAAACTATTTAATTTGTGGTCCACCATAAATGAATATAGAAATTGAAAGAATATTAAGAGATATGGGAATAATGAAAATAATGGTATTATGACATTCCAACAAAATAATTATTATAAATTATTTTTATAATAATATTATTAAACAATATATTAATATAATCATAATTTGGCTTAATGTTCAACTTATTGTTCAATTTAAATAATGATTTTACCCATATTCTATCCAAGAAAGACTCTCTTTAAACCTTGAACAAAATTCTCTACTCCATAATATATTTCCTCTTAATGTTTAATAATTCCATCATTAACTAATTCAATCATATCTGAAAATCCACTATAAATTTTAGCTTAATCCTAATAAAATATGATGCCTAAACAAACTAATATTCAATTATACCTTCTAATTTAACTTATTATGTTATAGCAGATGCCAAATTTGTCAATCCTCCTCTATTTTTCCAAGCATTATATGTAGATGTAGCTCCACATAATAAAATTAATCCCTCTTTTGCCATTCCTGGTAATACAGCATCAAGTACTTCTTCTCCTGCATTATCAAAATATACATCTATACCATTTGGAGCTACTCTTTTTATTTCTTATGTTAATTTGCTTAAATTTAATCATATTCCATACTCAACAATTATCTCATCATTTTCTTTACAATCATTATAAGTAATGCAATCATCTGCTCCCAAACTCAAAACGAAATCTTTCTTCTCTCTTCCACTCACAATACCGATTGTCTTAAATCCCATATGTTTTGCAATCTACAGAGCTATAGATCCTGTTGATCCAGCTGCACTCGATACACAAAATGTTTTCTATCTCTCAGAAGTAGGTATATGATCTTATGGAATAAGTTTCATTCCATTCAAAGCTGTAAGTCCTGTGACTCCATAAATAGATAACAAGAGTGGTATGTTTGGATCACCTAATTCAAAGAGTGGAACTTTAAATAATGGTTTGGTTTGTCTTTTACAGAGGTTTGCACATTCCAAGACTCCAAATACTATTTATCCTAAAATTTAGAAATTCTCTTTTACCTACATCCCATTTTGGTTATTTGGTCTCTACAATTATTCCAACTCCAAAAGCAGGCATGACTTATCCTATTTATACAGCATCGATATAGGTTTTAGCTCCAGAAAGCCAAACTCTCATAACTGGATCAACTCCTATATACAAGACCTTTTTTTGAATTTATAGAATACTCTTATTAAGATTTCTCCATCATTAAGTTCAGGCACAGGGACTTCTCGAACTTCAAAAAAGTCCATATTTTATGGAAATGTTTCATCTGGTCTTTATTTCAAAACAAGGGCTTTGTTGTACATTATATAAAACAAATTCAAGATGACTTAAAATTTTTATAAATAAGCTTCAATAATCCGTAAGTAAATATTTAATTAATTAAAAATATTATTAATCATATTATATCATCAATAGTTTAATAAATTTCATAATTATGCCCAGATATTAATTAATTTAATTCCTTCTCTTTTAATTTAAATAGTTCAAAAGTATTTGACTTATCTTCAGTCGATACTGATTTTTTAAAATCCTTGATGGCTTGGCTAAGAGTAATTAATTTGGATCTTTTTAAGTTTTACTTAATTATAAATATAAATACATGCTTTTAAAGTATTTTAGTAATTGGATAATCTTTTTAAAGAGTATTATTTAATTATTTTTGAAGTTCTTATTAAATGCCTTAAATAAGATCATGATCAAGTTTTTTAGAGATTCTTCCAAATGATAATTTTCCAAGAGTTTTTTATTTTCTTTATATTTTTGGAGATTATGGAAAATAAGGAGGTGGTGAAATATTAGGATGAGCTAATATAGGAGGTAAGTCATTCTTTTATCTGCCATGATGACTAACTAATCTTTTTGGAGGTTACACTTATAATTCTTTTTTCTCTTCAGCTACTAAAGTAGGTTAAGAGAGAATCAATTATTCATGATGATATTTATTATTGATCATTTTTGAAAGACTTTAATTACATTTACTACAATCAATAATAGAAGTTGTTTGATTAGTTATAGACCTTTAAGTATCACTCATAGGTAATTCAAATAAAGGTTTTTGATGTTTGAATTTAGGTATTTTAGAACTTACTTATCTCAAACCAAACACTTAATGTATAATTTATATTATTAATACTTTCCAATTTAGTAGGATGTTAAATAAATAATTCTCCTAAACGTTATTTAGTATCTGTTCTAGCTGATATGAATTCAGCATGTTCAAAATTAGAATCCAATGAAACAATTCGTTTTGAAGATTTTTATTCCATTCTAATTAATAAACTATAATATATAATTAATAATATGAATATATGTAACTAAACAATCAATAAAATATATTCACTAAGGTTATCCAAGCTTTCCATATATAAGCAACAAACAATGTGTCCTACTCATACTTACCTTCAATACATTATCTTATTAATTGATCAATCCAATAATATGCTTATGTATTATTTCCTTATTAAAATTCTATCTATGAGAGTGAGATATAGCTTTCTGGTTAGAGATCTGATTAATAGAATTTCTTTTTTAATTCCAAATCTGTTAAATCATGAGCAAGTGCTGTGGCTGCACCCTCAATTCTATAAAGAACTTATTCCTCTAAATCTATTGGTTCAATTATTCCTAGAAATGCCCTAAATTATTTCATTATATATTAAGATTTTGGATCTTTAGGTAAAGGTTTTTCTATTTCCATAACTGGATAAATAATTTATTTAATAAACTCTCTTGTAATATTTAAGAATCTTTCACATCCAAATTTATTATCCAAAACTTTCTAAAAATTTACATAAGCTTAAATTAAAGCCCATCTTGCATTATATTCAGTTTCATTCAATAATAATTCTACTCCTTCAATTACATTCTAATTCATTTTCATTATTCCAAGAGTGACTGCAGCTGCATCAAATCCTCTATCTATAGCTTATTAAAAGAGAGACTAAGCCATTCTTAAATCTTATTCCACACCAAGACCTTATAAATACATATAACCTAATAAATTATAAGAATCAGGCATCTAAAATTTCTCAATTGCTTGTTATAATAATATTTAAGCTTCTTAATATTAACCTTTCATTACATGTAAGAGAGCTTGATTATGTAATGATTCTCCACTCACAGTCATATTTGAAAATATTTACATTGCTCTATCTACATCTCTATTGATTCCCAATTAATCATTTCCAGCATAAAATTAATATGCATATTGAAGTTATGCTTATGGATCTCCATTAATTGCTTATTATTCTATAAGTAAATAATCTTCAAGTGTTAATTCTACCTTAGGTATCACATCATGATAATATTATATTTCTGTCTCACCTATTTGAAATCCAATTAATATCAATTAATCACATTATTAACAATCTGCTTCACTATACATCTCTTCAAATCTTTAACTAATTTCTAATTCAGGTATATGTCTAAATCGATGACAATTATATTAGTAATTGAAATAAGCTAATTTTGCAAATGTATTTTCTAGATTCTTTAATTTTCTAATACTTCTAGGTATAGATCCACCTCTCTTAAAATTCATCCAATCTATAAAAGCTATATAAACTTATGTTTCTTATTTATTGCTTAATTTGAAATAATTGTAAGCTAAACTTTCATTCTATTTAAGAAGAGGAACTGAAAATCCTCCAAATTCTTAACAAAAATCTAAATATTCATTTCCTTAATCTTCTGGGAAACCAAATAAATGAAAATAACCTAGATTCCTAATTGTATAATCATCATTATTGAGCATATATAATTTCAGAGCACAAGCATTTAAAGCTTCTAAATTGCATGGTTTACCACTTAACAAATTTTTACTTATTTGCTATAACTTATCAATCTCATTAAAGTAGAGATAAGACTATTAAAAATGAATGCAATTGTATAATGACAATAGTTAGAACAAGAATAACAATGACATTTTTTTTTTAATTTAATATAATTTATACTTTTTGGAATGTAATTGATATCACTAAAAAATAATTACTTATTGCTACATCATCATTATGATCAAATAGATTAATCTAGAAATTAATATATATAAGGATATTTTAATTATTCATTTATAAATTAATATTTTATTTAATGGCATCATTCATTTAGACTCTCTTAACTAAAATTCTTCATACATTATATGTTGTTCCATCAACAATCTATGATATGATAATCTCAAATTTCTTAACAAAATATAGCTATGAAAGATTAGTCTTTTATATGAATCAAAGAAATCCTAAAAGAATCCTAGATATTGGTGTAGGAACAGGATCTCCATTAAAACATATATGGAATTAATTACCATCTAATTGTGATGTCTTAGGAGTGGATATTGATCAAGCCTATGTATTAAAGGCAAATAATATTTTCAGAAATTATAATTTAGGTGGACGTAAATTAGAAATTAGATATCAAAATTTTTATGAAGTGACTGAAAAAAAAGAAGGAAAATTTGATGCTGTTGTCTTTTCCTCATCATTTATGCTTATGCCAAAAAGAATTGAAGCACTTGAATTAGCAAAATCATTGCTTAATCAAGGAGGATCAATTTATTTTATATTGACTCTACAACCTGATAGTAAGAAAAATTCAACATTCCTGTAATTTGTTGAGTATATTAAACCTAAAATTAAGTATTTCACAACAATTGATTTTGGATAAATAACATATGAAAAAGAATTTGAAACATTGTTAAGTAAAACTCAATTGAAAATTGTAAACAAGGAAAAATTAAATAAAGATTTCAATATTCCAACTAAAATTTTTAGAGTTTTTGTTTATGAAACCAAAGTATGAATAATCATAATATAAATATTATATTTTATTAAAATTATGATTAAAATTTCTTTGAATCATATAATTATCCCTAATTTCAACTTTTGTTATTTTTTGTTCTAATTATTCTTTATGGAGATGGAAAGAACAAACTTCCATTTACTGATTTAGATATATTTATTTCTTATTTATTTTTTAAAATTCCTTTCTTTGAAATTGATTTTGCACTTGAAATAGGGCTATCTGGTATTTTTTTTGATATAAGTGTTATTTGATTATCAAATTTCATCAATTTACTTATTACTTTAACTCCTTCAGATTCACATCTTGGATGTATTATTATAGTTTGAATATTAGAGATTTAGATTCCTTCATCTAAGTATTCCTTCATTAATTTAACTTACTGAAAATTTCCTTTGATTGTTTAATTTATATTTTAGATTCCTTTCTCTTTAGTATTTATTTAAATAGAAGAAATATCTTCAGATAATGAATCATTTTAATTAGAATTGCATGTACTTCCCATTTAGTTGTCTTTATATAAATTAAATTAGATTATTCTTGAAAATAATAATATAAATATTTCATTTTCAACGTATTTAAGGATAATTTTATTTATGTTGTTTGTTTAATGGAATTTTTTAATTTTTAAAGTAATATTAATCTTAATAAAGTAAATTTGAGAATGATAATTTAGAGTCAACTAGAAATGAAAGAATAAAATAATATTCTAAAGAATATTTATTGATTAACTTATAATAATACTTAAAATTCAAGATTGTATTGAGATATAAATAAAATTTATTTTAATTTTTCTTAAGAAAGATTCTCATCTTCTCTAAAGATATCTTTATATAGAATTAATATTACTTCATATAAGATCATTTGAGTTATTCAACACTTTGTTAAATGAGAAATATGTAATACCAATTTTGGATATAACATGAAGAAACGCATTTTATATTTGATTAACTTATGAAATGAAACCAATTTGCTAGAATATATATAAATAAACTGCATGTAAAATAACTCATTCAATAGAGTACTTTGCTAGAACAATATTAATTATAAGTAAAAGACCATGCACTAAAATTTTTGGAATGAAACCAATTAAAGAAAAGAATAATCCCCAATAACATATGATTATTGGAACCATAATAAATTTGATACCATGTAAGATCATGACATTGAAGAATTGCCAATTTCTTTGCCTAAACTTAAAAATATAATGTATATATACCATCTATTTTAGGAGTTACTTGTCTGACAAAGCTTATGAGGAACCAGAATCACCCATAAATATGGAAGTTCAGAATCAGAACCAAGCATAAGAAGTTAATAAAAATGAAAACATACAATTACCAATCATTTAAATTTAAGATCAACACTCTAAAGCTGATGATCCTTGCACTATAACTCTAGAACAAAGAAGTAGAAGAATTCGTAAATCAAAGTTTAAACCTACTATTAATACAAATCAAGACCTTAATTAGGAATCAGACTTTTATTCATAATAACTTGAGACTAACACAACTCCTTGTAAATGCACTAAATCTAACTGTCTTAAGTTATATTGTCAATGTTTTCATTAAAATAAGTAATGTACAAAACTTTGTAAATGCGTTGCTTGCAAGAATTGTGATGATCATTTCCCAATAAGACAGACAGCATTAGAAAAAATTAAAATAAAGTCTTAACGATAAAAACATGATGATGATTTATTTGATCGATCTAAAGTATGGGGTTGTAAATGTTAAAAATCCCAGTGTTAAAAAAACTATTGTGAATGTTATATAAGAAATCAAAAATGTTCATCTAGTTGTAGATGTAAAGATTGTGCTAATAAGAAAAGAATACCAGTTTAATTTAAGAAGAAAAAGAAAATTGAAAGTGATTCCAATTGAAATACTAGTTATATAACTGAACAATTTTCTGTTAATATAAATTATTATAATAATTATCCTTTTAACATAATCAAAAATTCTACTTATATGATCTAATATATAATTAATTTTATTAATCAATTCTTAAAAACATACATACATATTAAGAATTAATCTAAATATGTTATCATTCACTTAAGTATCAAATATAATATTTATATTAATGGATCAAATTACAGTCTATTAATTTTTATCGAATTAAAATTTTATATATATATAATTAATGTCTTATCATTTAATATAAAGTTATATTCATAATTAATTAATTAGATTGAAATATTAAACAATTATATGAAAAGTGTAATATTTCCATAAATATACATTCAAAGTAATCTTTTTGATATCATTCTAAATATTATTTAATAGAACTTTATATCAAATCATAATAATTTATTAGATAAATAATATATTATTTATTATTTAATTAGAGGCAAATTATTTAAGTTTCAGACTGGATATTAATCTATGTAATTTAAACAATAAAAATTAGATGAATTTGATAAAATATTATACGTTATTTTTGTTTTCAATACGAACACAAATTAAAGTAAAAATTCTATTCTATTATACTCATGATGTTTCAAAATAATTATAATTCAAAGAAACTGTACCTATTTATAAAAATATTTATTCTAAAATAATTTAAAAACTAATTGAAAGCTAATCGAGATTTTATGATTAATATATTTAGATAAATCATCATAGTTTAAGAATACTATGATGATAAAACACTTTCAAGTATATTTAATTAATAATACTATAGTTTAATAAGTAATATCATTTATTAAAATGATATTATTTTGAAATGTTTAAATATTAAATCATTAGTTATAATACCTTATTACTTAATTTATCTATTTCTTATTACAACAAGAAGATCTAGAAAGGAATTTAGAATTAAATCTAATTATTTTCTAAATAATTATTAATAATAATATAATTTTAAGATTGATGTCAAACTATTCTCCTAACATTGTAGATGGCTTTACTATAAATTATTCTTCTTTATTTGGCCAAGGAGCATTTTCTACTTGTTATATATGTACAAATCCAAAATTTTCAATACCTATGTGTGTTAAAGTAATTCTAATTTAAATTATAGATTATATAATATACTTAAAAGACTTCTGTTAATTACAATAGAGAAATTGAAATAATTTAGAGAGTTTCTAAAGTTGATTGTAAAAATCTTGTGAAAATACTTCATATAAAAGAATAATAGAATAGATGTTATATATTTATGGAATATTGTTTATAAGGTGATTTTTAGAAGCTTATTGAATAAAAGGTGAGAATGAAAAATTACTACAAAACTGAAGAGATTTTAACTATCCTTAAATAATTAATAAATGGTTATAAACATCTTTATGATTTTGGTATTATTCATAGAGATATAAAACCTGCAAATATATTGATAGGTAATAATGGATGTTTCTAAGTATAATTAAATTTTATTCTAGCTTGCTGATTATGGGATGTCAAAAATATTAGAAGATCCATGTCAAGAAATTGAATAATCTAATGCTGGAACTCCATATTATGCTGCTCCATAAATTCTAATTGAAGGAATATATTCAAATAAATGCGATATCTATAGTGTATTAATAATATAAAATTTAGTTTGGTGTAATAATATATTAATTAGTCTATTAATAAATGCCTTTTAATTGTTACTCACTCATGTAATTTGTTGAAGCTGTAAAGAAATCAAAATATCATCAAATTTAAATAAAAAATATTCCTAAAGCATTAGGAGGAACTTAATAAGAATAATAATAATTATTAAACTTTTTATAATCTTCATTAGTGTATGAAGAATCCTCTAGAATAAGTTGGGATGATCTTTTTAAATAATTCCTTGATCCTAATGTCTCAGAAATTATTGAAACAGAAACTATTCAAAATAATTCTTCTACATATTAATTATAAACAGAAACTATTCAACATAATGCTTTTACATATTAATTATAACCAATCCTAGTATCTTCTTAATCAAAACCTTAAAATGACCAAAATTCTTAAGAATCTACTTCATTAGATAACATTAATAATATATCATAACCAAAAGAGACTCAATTTATGATTTCAAACAACAAACTCAAGAAAGCTAATTAAACTGGTGAATTTAAATAAGCAAATCAAGAAAGTTATGAAAATACAAGAGTTTAATTTTTTCATAGTGATTAAATTCTAAAGAACCATTAAGATTAATAATAAACCAATCCATAATTAAAATAATTTAAATTGTAAAAAAAGACTTCAATATGTTCAGTTAAATAATATGATAATGTTTTAGAAAAGATGATAAATTTTTATTTAGCCAAAAGCACTTTTGTTGATAAATTAATCAATTCTATTGAAAATTCATCTATAATTTTGGAAAAAAATTAGCAAAGCATTTAATAATCACCTTACACAATGTCTCTAAATATACTAAAATTATATTTATATGGGTATTAATATTCAAACTTCTATAACATTTATTATTTACTATACAAAAGATATGTAAATGCTAATGAACTATAAATATAAAAGGAATTAAGTTGGGTAGATAAGAAACAATTAGAAGAAGAAATATGGAATTAGTTAAAAAATTAAATTAGTTTAAAGTCTAACATTAAATAACAATATAAGATTATTAAATAGAAATTTAAGGTAACATTTTTATTCTTATAATATTTTTTAGAGAGAAATTAATAGATTTTAAGAGTATCAAAAATATATTACTGATTCTTAATTATAAATGGAAGTAAATCAATTTAAATTCAAAGAAAATGTACATTCTCCTTAATTATATTATATGTAATATAAGAAACTGTTCTAAGAAATGTATCTATATTTTGATTTCGAAGCAGAGTACGATTATTTAGAAGACCATACAATTCTTTTTTTAGCTTTTTCAATAAAATTCTTTAAAAATGAAGAAAAATATAAAGAAAATTAACAATTTTTAGAAGTTGATAAACAATTAATAATTGAATTTTAAGAAAGTAAACGAATCCTATATAAAACCATAAAAGAACACTTTACAAACTGATAAAAAAATAATTGATATAAATAATTAATATTTTTTAAGTATTTATATATATTAATTATATATTTACTTTATTATTTTAAATCCATTAATTTCATTTAAATTTTATACCTTTATTATTTATTAGAAATATATATTTTCAATTAAATTAAATCTCACATTATAAAATTTAAATTCTAAAGGAGGGAAATGATTAATTTTATATTTAAAAAATTCATATATATCTATGTCCGTCAACGTTTAAAAACAATCTCTTTTTAAAAGAGCTTTCTTATAAACTGAATTTAAAGTGGCATGTTATCCAAAGATTGAATTAAATACATCTAAAGGTATGCTTATTATACTATGATTTAGAAGAAGCATGGTAAATATTAAAATAACCATAAAATGGATTTGAGAGATTTGCACTTAGATTTATATCAAAATAATATATAGTTCCAAGAAAACCATTTGTTTTGTCTGAAGTTATGAAATAAATTTGCAATGAATGGAACAGCTTCGATTAAGATACTAAGTACTATTATTGCAATTAATGAATTTTTTAATAAATATACATATACTTATATCAAACTCATATAATCTAATTCATAAATCTAACATCATTAAAGTTTAAGATTAGACTATTAAAGTATTAATCTACTCATTAATTTAAAAAGGACTGTTATTTTATGATCAAAACTTTATTTGTATAACATATAATTATTAATGGATTAGAAATTGTAAAAAGTGGAATTCATAGATGATATCAAAATTATTACTTTTAAAGATCAAGAATGAATGTTGTAAAAAAAAATCTTTAAAAAAAGGTAGAAAACCCATAATTTATATACCTCAAACATCCAATTTAATTTAAAATTTATGATTGTTAAAAATTATTTTATTGATGTTTTAAAACTTATTATACTATCTTAAAGGAATTAAGCAATTATAAAAAAAGAAATAAAATATATAAGATTATATACTCTATACAACATATTTATTAATGGTTTCCTTATGTACAATTATTAAAATATGTATAGATATTGTTAGATCAAGAAATGAAAGTGGATTCATTTTTTTTATTAATATTATAATATAATAATATTAGAAAAATAGTTTATTTGAATGTTAAGAAATTTAAGATAGATTTAGATAAGTTAGACTTTTTTTAATATGTTCTAAGTTATATAAGGATTATTTTTATCATATATTACTTATTTGTTTATTTCTGTCATGAAAATTAATTCACATCCTGAAAAAAAATTAGAAGGAATACTAAAGCAAGAGATCTTGTTTAAAAGTGCTAAAAAAATGATGAAGGAATTAAGTAAGATTGTTGAAACTATGATAATTAGAGAAAGACATTTAAGGGTTACCCAGTATGGATTATGAAGAAAGTTCAGCCAATTTATATAATTTTATTGTCAATCGGAAAGTTGAGAATACTGCCAACTACAGTACTAGGGCTCATCCTTTAAAGAAGACATAAAGAACTCTCTCTTTTGAATTGATAAAACCAAAAATATCAGATGCTAAGATTAAGCATTTACGCTTTGGAAGTAGAGAAGGAAAGAGAATGTAGAGTAGGAACATATAAAAAATAAGAAGAAGAAGTTGTTGTTGTTCTGATTGTGGACATGATAATACTAAAATAATACATCTAATGTATAAAGGTGCAACTTGTCATCGTTAAGTAGAATAAGCACATTAATTAAAGAAAAAAAGAGATTTTGCAGATGATGCTTTTCGATTTTGTAAATATTACAATAATTTCTTTAAGCATAAAAGATTGCAAGAAGAATGATTCTAATAAAAAATAAATTATCTTCTAAGACAATCTTATTTAGAAAACGTTGTAATTCTTGTGATACTCGATTATCAAAAGATATGCTCAATTAACATAAATAAGTAGCTTTTTAGGTTCCATAAAGAAAAGAAACACATTCAAAAACATAAATGAGACATACAGTATTTATGAAAAGACAATAAACAATCAATGATAAATTATTACTTATACCAATTAAAAATCTCAAAGTAGTGTCAGAAATACAATTACCTATAAAAACATTACCTACATAACCTAGTAATACATCTTCAAAGATTTTAAAGAAGAAACATTTTAATCGTACTTATGTTCCAGTAAATCGATCTATTCTCCCTTAATTGAGTCCTTCAAAATTTACAATCAATAACAATAAATCAATAGATAACTAATTAAAATCATAAATTAGATAATAAGTAAAGGAATTGCAAAAACCACTTAATGAATCAAAAAAAAACTCAATTGCGAGTCTCACTAATCCATATCGTAATATCTCTTAATTAGATTACTTATTGAAAGTAAGAAGAAGACAATGTAATTATTGATACTTATTCTATTTCTAAAGCAAATAACATAAATTAAAATTCAATACTGAAAAAGGGTTTATCTAAAAAATTCTTATTGTTTTTCAGACATTCCATTTTAACATAATCTATATATGTATTTTAATACAATTTCTGTATTATTAATCTCTTAATCTGTTTGTATTTATTAAAGTACTTTAATCAAATCTGTAGGAATTACAAATTTCAATAATTCCATACGTTTTATTGTATAAAATATAGAACCATAGGATATAGTACCTTAATAATATATTGTAGAATCATAATATTAAGAAACAAATCTTAATAAATGTAAACTACATTTATAGATCACCTTTAATTTCATACTAACTAATGAATTCTATACTATATCTGATGATATATATTTATAATATCTGTATTCTAAATCTCTCATTATATAATCAAATATCTAAAAGTAATTTGGGATTTCAACTTAAAATTGAAGTGTGTCTAAAATTGTTAATTAACAGTTAGTCAATATAATTTCATCCATTTTATCACTACTTAATTAAATTAATTATTGTGAAGTTAAAGGAAAAACATCTTTATGTTTTGAGGCAAGACCCAAACAACAAACACCAATAGCTAATAATTCTTAATTGGTTAGAACATAAGGATACTATTAAAGGAATTTATCCAAAATTGAGATTGCCAAAAAATATGTTTCATTTGAAGCACTCTCATAACCTCCCATTACATAACCCATCCAACATAATAAGCTATGTCTTTTATATTCATCTATTTTATGTCTCTTTAAAGATTCAGTAAACTATTAAATTTTTAAGTAAAATTTACATTTCTATGTTCAACTTTTAATGGATAAGAAAAGTGTGTATGTTAATTTTAAAACCATATAAATTAATCTTATATTGTAAAGGTATAACTTTTAGGATTTTCTTAGTTCATAATTTCAAATTCTTCTTCATCCAAACAAATCCAATCATACTTCAAATCACTCATATCCAAATAATTTAACTAACTCTTTTTCTTTGGACTCTTAGGAACCTAAATAACATTCTTGCCTTTTTAATTTTAATGGTTCTTTTCTAAATTTGTGATGTCTAAGAATTACATTAAGTTATTTAAATTAAAATTACTTCAATTTATTATTAATATAAAATTTTCAATAGTTTGTTTGTGTTTATATTTTTATAATTATATGAAGCAAATTAATAGAAAGAATTATTCAAATGATTTATATACAATAGAAACCATTACTTCAAGGTTTACTTTGGAATACAAAAATTAAGCTACTTTAATTACATTTAGAAATATACAATTAACAACTAAATCAAAATTTTAATAATGGCAAAAAGACACGACTTTCTTAGTAAACATCTAATTCCTCTGACTCAAAATTATATATATTATTATCTGAGATCTTTTCAAAAATTGATTCTGTATCTTTTGTTGATGAAAATTCTTCAAGAAAGTTTGAACACTATGCTTATTTTTTTTAAAGTAATTTTTCACGTTTCCTTTCATATTATTTTAATCTTTCAGCTATTAAAGCTTTTCTTATTTTTGATTTGTTTTTTCTTATAAAGTGCCTCAAAAATCCCATCTTTTTTCCATAAAAATCAAAAAGAGATGCAATTAATCCAACTTTATGAAAGATTTAAGTATAATCTTCTAAAGTCTTTTTAGGAATGCCAACAAAATTAGCAGCCTCATTTAAAGTATAATATTGCTTTTCTCCTTTTTCATTGATCAAACCTTCAAGGAAAATTTTCCTCCAAATCTAAACTTTATCATAGGCATTTTCTACAAGTCTTTCTTTAACACGCTTTGAGTCAATATCTTAGAAGTCTTTAGTATACATAGTAATTTAATTCAATAAATACTCGAAGTGTGGTTTTCTCCTTAAAAATATAGAACAATCTATATAAAAGTAACACAATAGCACAATAAATTTATTTGTTAATAAAAGAGTTCTGTATTTTTGTCATTTGAAAAATACAATTCTAATCAAAAAAAATAATGGATTATAGAACATTTAGATATTTCAATTAGTCAATCGATGTTTTTGAACATCATAAGAGTTTATTAATATTATAATCAAAGAAGAATTTGTTATATTATTTGAAGAGTCACTTAAATTATGGTTTAATCTTTAATAATTATTCTTCTTGATGTTTTTGAAGTATTCCTAATTATTATTTTTGATAAATATATCAATTATTATATGTTTTTATTGAAAGAAAAATAGAATAAAAGATTAAGCATAAATATTCTTTTCAGAAATTTCATTTAAATCTTCAAACATCTTGATATTTCAAGTCTTAATAATAAGTTTTATCTAGAATTTCACTTTATCTATTGAATTACAGTTCTTATTTTAGAATCAGTGTAATTAACGAATTGATTTAAGTTTTGAATCCAAAAAACAGATTAAACATTTTCTCTAACGTTTTTTAGCTGTTAAATTGCATTAAATAATTTGAGATCTTTTCATGATGATTGTAGCAATAGATAGTATTTCTAATTACAATAATTTTAATCCATCAATAATTATAAATAATGCTAAAAAAGATTACTTATGGATGTTAGATTTCGTTGTCTTTATGCAGTGAAAATGAGTCCTACCTTTCAACTGATTAACTTAATGATAATTTATTGGTTCATAAGGTCACTCATCAAAATGAGATTCTAAACATTGATAAATGCATTTTTATGATAATACCTGTTCTCAATCATTTTTGGGTTGGTAAATTAGTAGAGCTAGTTAAAAATGACATTGACAAAGAAATCAATAAAAAGGGTAGTGTAATTGAGCATGATAGAATCCACAATTCAATCTAGACAATAGACTATAAAATCTTATGAAAACAATCTTGATGAAGAGATGATGGCCAATATTTCATGTTTCCAAAAACTACAGGACACTTCATTACTTTTTGGAACATCGACTTTTCATTTGATTCACAAAGACTCTCTTCGATTTGTTATGATTAATCAAGAATCAGTTTAATTGGTTGAATTTCCATCTGACTACACAGTATTACATTTCCAACCAGTTTATTAATATCAGAAATAGATCTCTTGCATTTTAGATTAAGAAACTGTAACTCTTTGTGCTGCAAAATCAATATAAAATAGAAAATGTTATTTAAGATTAATTTCTAAAGATTAAGCAGACTAAGTATCCTCAACATAAAATAATCCAACTTATTTAAAAATGAATTTATATAGTAGTTTATAAGAAAATGAGGATTTATTATATGCAGGAGATTTGATTGCAATAAATCTAAGTGAAACAAATGTACACCATTTATAATATTATTTAAGTTATTTTTAAATGCCAAATAACCATATGATACATTTCATGAAATAGCTGAATACTAAATATAAAGATTATAAAATTAATTAACTTCATTAACTCTTACTAAAATAATCTATGAAGATCTCAAAGTAACATTTGATGATGTAATTGAAAGAATAGGTATGAAGAGAATTTAGAAACTATAAAGTAGTTCATATTGGAAAATAGAAAAAACAAATGGATAGGGAGGATAAATTTAATTTTATTAATTAGTTAGATTTAAACATAATTAATCTTCTAGATATTTAGAATTATTGAATGGTGATCCTATTTTAACAAATTAATTAAGTAAACTCTCATTATTTATTTTAATACCTATTGATGAAGGTTAAAAATTATTAAAAAAGGATTCTTATTTTAAAATTTAACATTATTAATCAGGTATTTATTTGGAAGATTAAAAAAATAAATAAGAAAATAGAAATATAAATATTTTAAGATTAAGAAAGATAGGAGAATATGAAGATAATGAAACTAAATTACTTTAATATTCTGTTAAAATATTTATAGAGGCTATAGAATTATTATAAGATATTAATGATTAAGAAATAAAATGTTCTGAATTTGATATTAAAAATAAAGAAGGTGAGATTAGATTAAAAATTTAATTTTATTTTATATATTAAAAAGTTAAGCAAATATTAATTTATGTTAGTGATTTTTTAATGAATAAATTAATTTCTAATTTATCACCTAATCAAAAATATAATCAAATCTCATTTATTAGATAAGATGTAATAATTAAAATTTAATTTATTATAGTCATTTAGATAAGAACCATTATTTCCTCTAATTTGTTTATTGTTTTAAATGCTTAAACCAGAATTGGTTGATTAAATTTCTTAAAATGATAAAGATTATTTTGAAAAAGAAGAAAAATTCTATTAAATTACAAAAACAATAAATAGAGCTGATAGAGATGAAGGAAGAATTATGTATTATTATACTTTATAACTTAAAATTCTCTAAGTATAATTAATTGAAACAATTAACATTGTATATAATTATTAATATATATTAATAGATTTGTAAAGACAATATTGAAAATTAGAATTGTTTGTTTTAATTTCTACCTATACTTCATAAACATATAATACTATATCCTGAATTTATAACAATTTTAATTAATCTTGTTTGTAAAAATAGATTTTTTCTAGAAGATCTTTCTAAAATTAGAAAAAGTAATATATATATTTATTTAATTAATATTAGTTTCATCCAAAAAACCTAATAAAAATATATTTATTCTTGAATGGTTGACAGAAAAAGTCTCTTTAAATTCTAATGCTAAAACTGAAATCCCTTTTAGTCAAAAAACAGAAATTTTACATTTATTAGCTACATGTTGTTCATTTGGAGTAGAAGCTATATTTGCAAATTAAGAAATGATTTTTAAAACATTGATTAATAAAAAAAAGAATATTACATTAATGAAATGTATAGTAGATGAAGAAAAGAATATTATTGTTACTTGTAATGGTAAAATGGGACCTGTTTCTATTAGATTTGAAGCATATTTTGAACATACTCATAAAAATTCAAATCCTCATTTTTAAGAAGAACTTAATTTCTTAAAGGCACAATTCTTTTTATATTCTTAATTATGTTTATAAAGAAATTATGATTCAATTAAATATTTTGGAGATCAATTTAGTGATAATTCACTTGTTCCTTTATTAAATAATAATATAATTGATCCAGAATTAAGAGCACATTTAATTGCTCTTTGTAAAAACATTTACTTAGATAGGGATCCTTTAATTTCTCAAGTAAAACCAACTCTTATTAGAGTGAATATTAATAATAGTTAAACATTTTTTGATAATATGTTTTATGAGGATGAAGATGGAATTTTTGATAAGGTAGAATTAGAAACTAAATCTTTATATTATGTAATAATACAATTTAAAGAGATATTAAGTTCTTATTTAAAGTAAATGGTTAACAATCTTAATGAATAATAACCATTAAAAGTATATAATCTACTTACTTTACAAATTATGAGAATTTTATTTATGTTATTACAATTTGGATGGTTTTCTAAATAGAATGATGAAATGACAAAATATAGAATAGATGATTCTAAAGAGATTGAATTTGTATTAGAAAGATTAATATAACAATTATCATTATTACTTGAATATGATTTTGATTATTAGAAGGCACATTCAAAATTAAAATAAAAGAATGTAAATGAAAAATTAGCAAAAATTATTTAAATTTAATCATTAAATTTTTTTAGAAAAAGAGAAAAGAAAATAATCAATAAAAATAGTATTGAAACTATTCGAGATCCTCTTTTAAGAAAATTATAAAATGTTAAGAGAGTTTTGAATAGATTTTATAATAAAACATTTAGTGCATAAACTAATACTTCAGATTATGAAATAGAAATAAAGATAGAGATATGTAAAATATTTTAATATCTTTTGGATATGAGATTAGATTTTATGATTGATAATGCAATTGCTTTTTTCACTAATATATTCTTACCTTCTGTTTCTAAGAAATTCATACATTCTGAAAAATAATAATTACATGATTCTGCTGATAATAAATCTAATCTATAAAATCATACAGTATATTATAAAAAGAAATATTTAACTTCATTATAAGGATTATTAAGAGAAGATCTTCTAAAACCAGGATAAAAAAAGTTTTAATAAAGATTAATTAAGGATTATGTATAAATTAATAGAATTAGACATTTTGATAAAATTATTGATAGACCATTTATAGAAGTATTATTGAAAGGATTCTACTTTGCAAATGATCATGTCTTATAAAATCATATTGTAGAATTAATTGAAAGATTTTAAAATTAAAGATCTGAATTTTGTAATTACTTAAAATAAATATAAATAATAATGACAAATAATTTATAGATCATTTATAGAACTATGTATATTTTAGTTTAAAAGTTAAAAAACAATGTATAGAATTCTTAAATTTGGTTACGTTTAGATATTCCAATAGCATTGAATGAAAAGAATGAGGAAACAATTGAAAAAGTATTAGAGAAATTAGTTGAAATATATACAATAATATCTAAAAATGAAGCAAATGAGAAATCAGTTAGAAAAATATTCTTAAATTGTGGTGGTTATTAAGTGGTTCATTAATTAATAGTTAAATGTTTATCAGTAATTGATGTAAATTTGGATATCTTTGAATGTAGTTTTGAATTAATTGATTATGATGAATAAAAATAATATTAATAAGAATTGGTTGAAAAAATTCTATCCATTTTTTAAGCATGTCTTAGATTAATAGGATTATCAGTCAGAAATGATTAATAAAATTAAGAGTAATTTTATATAATATATTATAGATTTGTACTTATTAAATTAGCAAGACCATTATTAAGATATAATATGGTGAATTTAGGTTAAATAGAATTAATAAATGAATTATTTTCAAATAATCAAAATTTATTACCTTTAGTTAATTCAAATGATTTATATTAGTTATTAGAATATGTCAAACTTTATGGAAAATATTAATCATTTATAGAACTTTTTACATCAATAGTAAGAAATAAATAGTGTTAATCTCTCTACAAAGATATTTATTAGGCTTTAATTTAATGTGAATCAAAAGACATCAATGTATATCTAATTCAATTATATTATTCAGCCATTTTAAGAAAATTTTAATTTTTAGAAGTTCTATCCAAATTAACCAAATATTGAGGAATTTAGATAGAGTTTCCTTAAAATAATTGAAGTTGTTTTAATTCATGATGATAGAGCAGCCTTATCAGTAAAAATGCTTGAAGTACTAGATTTTACTGATTTGACATCATATTTTTTAGAAAAGACATAGGAAATGAGAAATACTAATTTAGATTTAGAATTATAGGATAGTATAACAAAAGTAATATGTATAAAATTTTATTAGATTAAATTTGTTATTTGCAGAATAATATTTACTTTATCAAAGAAAAAGAAAAAGTTATTGTTAATTCATGAAAATTACTTTTTACAAATTATCAGTATTGAAGCATCATGGCTTGAATAATAAGATTATTTATAAGTTTCTGCTAAGAATTATATTGTTGAAGCATTATTACCTTTAATAAATACCTATAATGAATATGCAAATAAGAAAAATTCATTCAAAACAGATATAATTTAAATTAGAAGTTATGCTTTAAGTGTTCTTAAACAATATTCTTAATTAACTAAAAATAGTGATACTTAAACTAAATATTAAGTACATAGATTGATAAAAGCTTTTGATATGAAACTTCCAGATGAAAAAAGTGAATCAGATTCAGATTAAGAAGGATTGATGAGTGATATAAATGGAGAGACATTTAAAACTGAAAAATTTGAAGAATATTAAATTACAGAAGGAAGTGATGAATCAGATTAAGGATGTAATGATTTAGAATTATGGGAATTTTTTAAAAAATTATTTGAAAATAATCCAAAAATAAAGGAATGGACTGAAACTGATTAATTAGCATAATCAATATGGTATGTAAGTGATATGTTTACAAATGATTTTTGGTAAGATAAAGAAAAAAGAGAATTAATTCTAACAAATGATGATATACTCCATAAGATTTTAGCTTTTTTATAATTTTGGAAATCAAATAAAGCATCTAAATAAAGTGCTATATTTGCAATAAAATTGTTAATATAAATAATAAAAATTGATGGAAATAGAATTTAAATACTTGATTAATTAGGAGGAACAAAAGTAATTTTAACATTAATATGGGAAGAGAATGAAAGTGAAAATGATTACATAATTTAATTATTAATTTTAATTAAAGGACTCTTGATTTGTAAGTAAGTTTAAAAAACAACCTTAACTTTTTTAAGTCTTGCTATTTCAAGTGATAAATTCTTTTAGAAAATGGAAATGCTTTTGACAATAGAATAGGATTAAAAAATATGTACTTTAGTTTTAGAAATAATGGAATTGATGTGTAATGATAATAATAAAGAATTACAAAATTTGATTCGTTATTAAAAGAATAATAAAAAGTCATATGATCTTGTTTAATAGACTATTAACTATTTATGTTCTTTAGATATTAAAAATAATTATGAGTAATTAATTTAATGTTTAAAAACATTAAAATCTTAAGCATATGCATGTAGGCCAAATTAAACATTAGTTGCTAATTCTAAATTTGTTGAATTCTCTATCAAAGTTTTAAATGATTCATCATTAAAATCATAATTAGATGATATTTAAATTAATTAATTAAAACATTAATGTTTAATTATCCTATTAGTAGTAGCTGAAATTAATACTAAAGATGATTATATTGTATATAAATTAAAGAAAATAGTACCTAAAACAGTTTTAATATAACATTTTGTTAATGTATATCATTAAATGATAAATTATTTTGGTGATGACAATTATTCTAAATTAATATTTGAAAATTAACCAAATTTTATAATGGAAAGTGGATTTAATGCTTATATTTTATATGTCATCCTATCAGAACTTAATTATGTTGTTGAAGATTTGGAAGAATTTAAAAAAAATGAAGATGAAGGATAATTAGTCTAAGATTTTTTAAGAGATAATATTTTAAATGAACTTTCAAGATTAGGATAATCTTTGATGAAACATGGATTAGAATAATTAAATCAAATAAAATAATAATTTAGTGGATAAGTTGAAGAAAAAATGAATATAATAAAAAAGCATGAAATGATCCACAAAGCATTTCAATTTTATAAATTAAATACATTATAAGTTGAATTTGTATTAGATGATGTACTTTACCTAACTTATTTTCCTAAATTGCCATGTTTCTACTTATTAAGATAAGAAATTAAAAAAAAATTCTTAGATCAAGCAGATAGAACAAGTACTAAAACTAAAATAATCAGTCTCGTTAACTTTGTTGATTCAGCCTATAAATTTATGCTTCATTAAGAATCTCTAAGAGATTACTTTAAAAACCATAAATTCTTAGAGATTCTTGCTAGAAGAGGTAAATTATGGATGTAACTTGCTTTCTATAATGGATTCTTTATAAATTTAATCATAATCTTAAGTTATACTTAATTAGCATTTCCACCAGGATATAAACCAAATGATCCTGATGTAATTTAATATTATAGATTAAATGAACCAAGATTCTTAGAAGATTATAATAACACAAATACTAAATATTATTTAATGACATTAGCATATTTAAATCTTGCTATAAAGTAATATATTTATATTTATAACTTTTAGTTTCATGGTTTTGTTTTTTTATCTCATTGACAAAGCCCCTGTTAAATTATAATTTGTTTGGAATGCTTGGCATGCTTCTTCATTAATTGGACACATGATTTCTGGTTTAATAAAGGTGATTATCTCAATCATTGTTTTAGTCATTGATTTCGACATCATATACTATATTCTTTAGATAGCTTTTAATATAATTGGAATAACAATTCATCCATTTTTTTTAGCATTTCATTTAATACATATTCTATATTTGGAACCACTAATACCAATATTAAAAGCTGTATGGTTAGCTAAATTTAAATTTATTGGATTATGGTTTACAATTGTATTATTTGAATATTGGGTAGCCTTAATATCTTATGTATACTTTTTTGAATTTTTTATTACTGATAAGAATAAGAATCTTTGCAATCATTTATGGTAATGTGTATATGTAACTTTTGATTGGACATTTAAAACAGATGGATCTGTTGGAGGTAGGTTTATGGAAAATATAGGAGAATAGGCTGAGGAAATGTATATGAATAATCTCAATAATTATTATGGAAGATTCTTTTATGATAATATCATAAATATAATCATAAAACTATGTATCATTAATATTCTTTTGGCTGTCATTATTATTTCATACTCAGAATTGAGATCAGTTCAAAAATAAAAGGAGAAGGATTAAAATCATAAATGTTTCATTTGTGGAATTGATAGATTAGTATTTGATAAAACAAGTCAAAATACAGGATTTTGGCATCATATTAAAGTTGAACACAATATTTGGAATTATTTATTCTATATGTGCTATTTAAGAATGAAACAATCAAATTTTAATAATGGTGTTGATAATTATATTAGAGCAAAATAAATGGCTAGTGATTATTCCTGGTTTCCAATTAGAAGAGCAAAAGCATTATCTGTTAAATTGTAAATGATTGAAAGTGCCAAATAAAAAGTATATTCTTATATTATTATAAGAATACATCTTCAAAGTCTAAACTAATCTGTATGCTACATTCCTTAAGAAGACTAGTTTGGATTCATAAATAATTCTGATAATTATTACTTGATATTTAAAATATATAAATAATTAATAAGCAATTTAAATAAAGAAATAATATTATTCAGGATTCTTTCTAGTAATATTCAATTTTCATAAGATTATCAGAAATTTCAATATTTGGTTTTGAAATTAATTTGCTATATTCATTTGAAGCCTATATAAAACGTCCTGTTTAAATACAATAAAATTTGTATTAAGTTACAAAAAGTAATTTATTCCCATCACTAATCAAAATCTTGGATTCACTATTTGGATCCATTTATAAATTTTCAAAAAATGAGCATTTTATAGTTCTAATAAGTTTTCTTTACTTATTTAGATTAGAAAAGATGCAATACTTACTCTCAAATGATTTAAATAGTCTTCTAACTATTATATAATGTTTTGTAACATAATTAAGAGTATAGGTCTAATTAAGGTAAAATTAAGTTTAATATTTTATCTTATCATCCTATATTTACCATCTTCTTACTTATTGTGATCCAAATTTTATTGATAACATTATATTATTTGTTCTTGAAACAAAAATCTAACTAAAATTAGGTTTAGATTAGTAAATAGTAAAAATTTATGTTTACTTTTATAAGCAATACAAAATGATTGTGTTTTCTTGAGTATTTGAAATTAAATACTTAGAATCTGGTGTAATTACTCCAAATTTGTAGTAGTAACCCCAATCAATATTTTGATTAACTATCAATTTAAAATTTTCAAGTTAATAGATTGAAATATATTTGGATGATATGATTACACATAACTAGAAATTTTTGGAAAATAGGCAATCTTTTACATATTTGATTTCATAATGACTAAATAAAAAATTATATTCTTTTAGAATAATGAATCCTGCAATTCTTCCTGCTTGATCAAGGTCTTTAATAACAGTGTAATTTCCTATTTGATTGTATTCAAACCTTTTACATAATATTTAAATTTTTGAAGCTTTTTCTTTACAATTATCATCGTTTTCGTTTTAAATTAAATTTGTACTATATTCATATTGACGCTAACATTTGATCTCATAAAATTTAATAGTATCTAGATTTATAATATTGGATTTCTTGATTAGCATAAATATTATAGTAAAGTCTTAAAAATGAGTTATTAATTTAATTAAATTACCTTTCAATTTCTTTTAGAATTCTTATATGAAATGGATTAGAAATTGAGATAATTGATTAATAATTCTATATATATAATAATTTGTGATATTTTGATTATGCTTAAGAGTTTTTAAGTTCATAATTTAATAATTTATGTAGATTCCTCGTGATTAAATGAGGAATGGTTTTTAAAAATAAAATTCAAATGGACGAAGTCATGGAAATAAAAAATAATAAGTATAGAACTTCATTCCTCCATATATTCCAAAAGGTATGTTGAGTATGAATTGTGGATCAAAAACAGAAAAAAATACAAAGTTAAATGACACAGGTAATTTTTTAATCTATTATATATAGAAACCACTGATGTGACTCATAATAATTTAGGTTTCAGTTAACAATTACAATAATAAATAAGAGTTGAACATTTAGATTTGGGATTCTTTAAAGTCTAGTAATGTAAGATAATGGGGAATCACAATCATAAGCATTGTCCTTTCTTTCATAATCCAAAGGATCGAAAAAGGTATTTACTTATTGAATATGTTTTTAAGGATTGGAGTAGAGTATTCAGCTGAGTTATGTCAATATATTGAAAATAATTCAATATGTCCATATGGAGACAATTGCAATAGAGCTCATAATAGAGTGGAATAACTATATAGAGTTGACAATTACAAAACTAAATTTTGCTCCTTTTATCCCAATAATATTTAATAGTGTGATTATGGGAAATTCTGTTCATTTGCTCATTCTGAAGGTGATATAGCTATAGAACTTATTCATAATTTAGAATATGATGATGATTTCTTCATATTTTATTACAAAACAGTATGGTGTCCATTCAATCTTACATAACATGATAAATCTTTATGTGTTTATGCTCACAATTGGTAAGATTTTAGAAGAAAACCATAAGGATACAATTATATTCCATAATCATGTTCTAATTGGAATACTAATGAATATATTACAGAATATAGTAATGGATGTCCAGATGCTTTTAATTGTTGTAAATGTCATGGATGGAAAGAATTAGAATATCATCCAATGCTATTTAGAACTAAACAATGCATCAATTAAAATTGTAATATATAAGATTGCTCATTTTATCATTATCAATAAGAAAGAAGGTATATATTTTGTAATTATTTAGATATGTTGAATAATCATCTTAAGCTAGAATATTTAAGATTGTACCTAGAAATAGGATTATTTAGAATGTCTTTAAGGTGAGAGAACAAAGTTTGTAGACATCACAAAGATATTAGAAATCATAAGATAATAATAGTGATCAATAATAATGGCTTGGTCATAATTTGTAAAATAGTTTTCAATATGAACCTGAATCTGATACTGTTGTTGAATGTAAAAATAAGGGTGAACATTATTAAACAGCTCTTATTTCCATTCTCGAGCGAACAGGTATATATATTCATTCAATAATTCAAGATTCTGAAGAATTGAAGGATTTAATGAGAAAAAAGTCCTTCTCTGTTGATAATATTGATGACAATGAATAGATAAGAGGAGTCTTAAGAATGATAGACATGGATTCTTGAAGTAAATAACAAATTTAATAGAAATATTCTATAAAACTTTCTTCTTATATTTTTAATTCTCATATTTTTATTTATATTTTATGCAATAAAAACTTTCGAGAGCCTAATTAATAGCCCATTATAGACAAAAACCTATTGAATAAATGCCTGAAACATTCAAAGCATTATGTCAATAGTATCCATAGGCTTTTAAAGCTCTAAGCTAAAATCCATATTAGGCTCGTCCAATACGTGGTTTTAATTAAGGTTTGATTACAAATTTAGATTTAGAAATTCTTGTTTATTCAAGTAATTGCGTTACTCCTCTCAAAACAGCTGGCATATATTAAAGTGGAGGTGGAGATTTATTTCGATTTGATGAATAATAAATTCTTACTCCTTAACCAAAATAATCTAATACTTTTGATTGGAGTTAGTAATAATTGCAAAGCATTAAAAAAGAAATAATATTTAGTAGGAGTATTCCTGGATAAGCTAATCATTTGCTTTCAAAAATATGGTATTATGTGGATGATTACTTAAAAGTTCAGGGTATTATCTATCCTAAATTTTAGGTCCTTTCAGTTCGATATAAATGGATAATTGGTATCTAAAAGGTTATTTTGATGACATTTTAAGAATAGGATTTAAACCTGAAAATTCGGAATGTTTTATTAGAATATATTAATTGAAAACTTAAAAATAATCCAAAAATGTTCTGAAGTTCCTAAGGAAAAGATCTTGTCCTCCTGCTATAACTTCATCATAAGAGACAACAATCTAATTAAAATAGCCAGTCTAACAATAATAACAATAATAAAAATAAGATTTACAATAATAAATTGAATTACAAAATTAAGATAATGCTCCTACTATAAGAGTGCCTACTTTGAGAAAAAAAAAGTGAATTGTAAATTTGGTATTTAGTTTAAAATCAATAAGTTTTAAGTCATTATTTTATAAATGATATATATAAATTAATTAGAATATGTAGCAGAATTAAGATGATTAAAAAAATGAAACAAATGATAAAAGTACAATATATAAGGTGCACATAGGCTAGTCTTTAATATTAAGACCAGGAGGAAATATGTAGATTATATATTTAATACTTTATAGAATAATTTTACCAACAATATAAGATAATTAACCTCTTTTAGGTTATTAATGCTAAATTTACTTAAATCAGAGATACCATATTTCTATTCCTTTTGATTTTATAGATAAACCAGATAATTTTCCAGCAATTTATAAAGGATGTATTGATTAAAATAAATTGTTACCTAATGGAAAAGGAGAAATACATTTTAATAATGATTAAAAATTTTTTGGTTAATTTAAAGAAGGATTTGCAGATGGTATTTGCAATATAAATAATAATGATTATACATTGGAATATCGTTGGGGATGGAGACATGGACCATTTGAATAAAAGTTTGAAAATTGTAAAATCAAAGGAAGCTTTAAGAACAATTTATTACATGGAACATTGACTGAATTCAATGAAAATGGAGAAATGATAGAACCTTAATAATATTATCTTAATAATGTAAGAGTTGAGTATCCTCCTTAAATTGAGAATTTAATACAAACTACAAGATATTTATTTGATTACAAAGACTATTCAATAAATAACTATTAATTTATAGGTTTAAATGAATATAATTGGATTAATTAAACAATAATTGACTTTTATTTAGAATTGATTTAAGATTACTTTAGAATAATAAATCCTGATAAAACAATACTTCTAATTAATACTATAATGTGTTAAGATATTTTTTCAAGTATGGTCAGTGACATAAGCAATTAAATTTCTATACCATAAAAGATCGAGGAACTTATTCTCCAAAATATACACAATAGAATTATACTAATTATGAATATAGATAGATCTCATTTTGTAACATTGGTATTTTAAAACAACACTCTTTTTTTGTTAAATTCAATGAATTATTTTCTTGATAATAGGATTTTGGAGAAAGTAATATAAATATTTCCATTATCAGAGAAGTAAATAGAGATGAAGATTTTACCAGTTCCATAGTAATAGAATGGGTATGATTGTGGTTTATATTCCATTTTTAATGTTCTTTTATAATATATAAATATAGACACTCCAGTAGATTAGATTGATTATAGTATTGAAACACCTTAAAAAATAAATTATTTAAGATAACATTTAAGAAATGTTTTTTTAAATGACTATGCACATTTATATCCTGCTTATTGATTTAATATATAAACTTTATTATATTGATTTGTATATTTAATAAAATATGAATTCCTAATAGAAATATATTATAATACAATAAGATTCCAATTCTTATCGAATATCTTTAAATATTAAAGTAGAATTTTTACCTTCACAAAGAGTTTAATGATTTTAGTTTAGTTTTGAGTTTAATTCAAAAAGTAATTTGATAATTATTCCATTAATAAAATTAATTCTCACGATGAATTTCAGGTAAGGATATACGTACTTATATCTAGTGCTTAATTTTGGACTCAATTTGGTATGCTTATGAAGGAGAATGGATTCGATCGTCATTTTGAAAACCCAGACCTTTAGTTGACGACTTTGTTAGATGATGATTTAATAATAGGTGAATTCAGAAATCAAAATTAGAAACTAATGGATTAGTAAGATATTGAATTATATGTAGTATGCAAAAGAAATAAGTGGCTGAATTAGTCAGTTATTTAACAGAGATGCCAGTGGATGATTCAAATTCAAAAAGAGCATTTAGATATCCATTTTATTCATGTGAATTATTAGTGTGTTGTGAGAATCCTAAAATTTTAGAGTAATTTTTTGGAGAAGATAAGTATCAAAATTCAAATATTTAAATAGATCCCTATTGCATACATTATTTTAATTTTTTATTTCAGATGAAGATGTTAATCCAGTATTGGCAGGATATGTTTGCAATGTTTTATTTAACTTATTGAAAATGCGTACTGATATCTTTCTAGCTGAATTTTATTAATATCAAAATTTAGTTGATGGATTAATAAAGCAGTTATAATCTCGTTCAGTTTCAGAACTTGTAATTCGTTTATTAACAATTGAACAAGAAACTTAAATTGATTATACACCATAAAGAATTCATTTAATCAAAGGAGTGGTTGGGAGAATTGAAGATACCACAAATTTCGAAGTAAAAATGATTATAATATATTTTATAGGTTTCAACAAATGTATCTCATATTATTCAAGAGATCACTTAAAAAGCTTATGTAATTTTCAAAGCATAACCTCTCTTTGATTTCTTGTATGGAGAATCAATAGATAAATTTTGTTAATCTATTGTTCATGAAAATAACTCTGTGTCTCTTGCTTCAGGCACAGCATTGTATAATCTACTCACATTACTTTACAAAATAACAACAAGGTAAGGAGACCCAGCTGAAAGTGCAATGTTGAATGTGAATTAATAGGAATTATTCAATAAAATAGAATCTCATTTAAATAAATGGTTAGATTTCTTATAAAAATCAACTACTCCAATATTTGGATAACATAAGATTAAAATTCTTGAAATAATTGGAGTATGCATAAGTTTGAATCAAGAATCTTTTGTTACAAAGTTACATGAATAAGATATTTTCAAAGTTTATAATTCATTATTTGTTAAACATGAAAAGCATGATATATTACATCTATAATATTATAGATTTATTGTTCATATTATTGAATAAAAATTGGATAGTTTGGTTTAGAATGTAAAATATAATTATAATATTTTAGTTATTCAATTAAAATGAATTTATACAATTTTTATTGAAATGTACTTCAGAAGTTATCAATAATAAGAAATAAAGAAAGGAGTATTTAGGTTTTGTAACTAAATTGGCTCATTTCTTAGTAGAATTTACTTCAAAATATCCATTGTTGTAATCAGAATTAGAGAATGAATCCTGGAAGAAATTTAGAGAATAATATTTTGATAAAGCTGAAAAACTTAATAATCATGAATTAGGTGGTCATACAAGAGCTGATTATAAAGAAGATGTTGACTTTAATAAGGAAGACATCTAAATAAAATATGAAGATTTTTTGAAATCCAATCATGATTAGAAGATATAAAATGAAGCAAATACTCAAAATATATAAAATATATTTGATGCTTTCAATATAGGTAATAATGAACAATCTAATCCTGTTGATGGACAATAATAAGAATGGTCTAATTTTTAATGGAGTTAAGAATAAAATTAATCAGAAGGAGTATAATAATAATAAGAGAATTTCTAATAATTTGGAGAAATATCAAATTAGGATCAAGGGAAAGAGTAAGGAATGTAATTTGAATAGTAACATAATCCTTAATAAAAACATGATTATGCATAAGAAGAGAGAGAAGATGAATACAATCGTTTTTGGCAATTTTAAATTCATGAATAAGATGTAAATTATTATACTTAAATATTTTTAGTCTAAATTACATGATGATGCTTTATATGAGTTTGAAAAAAATTATTGATTATTTGATCATTTTTAATAATATAATGTATATTCAATCAATTCATATTACTTTTGACCAAATTGATAATTAAAATTTGACTTTCAACTATAAAGATAATTCAAGAATCTCTTAATTATACTTAAAATAAATTAAATATCTTAGAATAGTAAACTGAAATATTTATGGAGAAAATCATCATCAAGTTTTTTGGTTTTAAATTTATTATCTTTACATATCAATCAATAACATTTTAGATTCTATTTCTGTTTGATTAATTGCTAACACTATTAAATTAACAAATAACAATTCTTCAACTCAAATATTTAGAATCTAGTATATAAAATTACATTTTATATTTCATTATTTGTATCTGCATAAAAGAGTAAAGAATTTAACTGAAAAATTAAAAAATGTAAGACTATTAGATTAAAATTTAGTATAAGTGTTTGGAATTCAAAAATTCAATCAAGTATATTGTAAAATTACAATAGAATAGAACTAATATTCATGAACTTCTAAGTAAAGCAATATAGAACTACATGTTTCATTTATAATGGTATCTTTTGTATCTATTTTAGATGATTCATTAAGTAAAATAACATTCAATATAGAGGATTAGATTACTAGTGATATATAAAGTAACTCTGAAAAAAGTATCAAATCTTATCATGATTATGAGTGTTGTCATCGACTTAGATTAGAAATTAGCTATTCCAGAATTAATGATGTTTATTAAAGAATTTATCACTGCCCTTTAAAATAAATTTTAAAATCTTTTAAAAAAATGGGTAAGAGAATCAGAGCATAAAGAAAGGGAAAATCAAACAGTGTTTTCAAAGCACATTAAAATTAAAGAATCGGATCTCCTTAATACAGACATCTTGATTATGCTGAAAGACATGGCTATGTCAGAGGTGTAATTACTGCAATTCGTCACGATCCAGGACGAGGAGCTCCACTTGCTGAGGTCGAATTCAAAGATCCATATAAGTATTCAAAAGTCACTAAGCTCTTCATTGCTCCTGAAGGATCATACACTGGCTAATACATTTATTGCGGAGCAAAAGGTAAGATTTAGATTGTGAATCTTAGCTTAATTGGCAACAGGAAATGTTCTTCCTATTGGTTAAATCCCAGAGGGTACAGTAGTTTGCAACTTGGAGGAACATCCAGGAGATAAAGGAGCATTGGGAAGAGCAACTGGTTGTTATGCCACTATTATTGGTCATTCAGATGATGGAACAACCACAAGAGTTAGATTACCATCAGGTACCAGAAAAACACTTAGTGCTCTTTGCAGAGCCACAGTAGGTAATATATTTGAATTTATTTTAGGTTTGATTGCTGGAGGAGGAAGAACTGAAAAGCCAATTCTCAAGGCAGGAAGACAATTCCATAAATATAGAAGACTTAGAAAATGCTGGCCAAAAGTTAGAGGTGTGGCCATGAATCCAGTCGATCATCCTCATGGTGGTGGTAATTAATAACATATTGGTCATCCATCAACACTTTCAAGATATGCCCCTCCTGGTCAAAAAGTTGGTCTTGTTGCTGCCAGAAGATCAGGTCTTCTCAGAGGTGGTGCCTAACTTAAACAAATGGACGAAGATTTGGCAGCACAATAAGCAAAAAAATGATATTGATTATCTATAATCGTACAATAAAATTTATGAATTATAATCTCAAAACTTTCGACACCATAAAATGGTTAAGAAATCGTTACAAATCTAGAGTAAAAGATTAATATATTCTCTATGAATCAGAACTAAAAGAATAAAATATGATGAAAGCAGTATTTAACTCTATTGACAGAGATAAATCAAGTATAAACTATCTCATTAATATTATTAGAATTTCTAGATAGATCTGAATTATATGATATGTTTATTAAATATGGAATAAATATTACCAAATCTAAACTAAAAGAATTCTTTAAAAGTATTGATGAAGATGAAGATGGTATTAATATAAATATTCTTTTTTTTAGATAAATTAAATTGGACAGATTTTAAACAAGCTCTTCAAAATCAAGAAGCTTTAAATAGTATCATTATTTTTCCATTTTATAGTGTTTGTTTAATTAATGAAAAAAATTCGAGAAGATTACGAAATCAATCAAATAAATCCTACGCAACAATTAACATTTGTTCCTTTAAGTTTTCCTTAAATGATACAATATATGAATTATTGTGTATTGAGAGAAGAGATTATTAATAAGATAGAATCAGATAATATCAATAATTATTAAAAGCATAAATAATGCGTTAATCTTCTTACATTGGAGGATAATTGTTATAGAAATATTAAATCAGATTAAATATAAGATGAAGATGAAGAAAATGAAACTAAAAATGTCTAGAAAATGGATCATGCATAATTATTATAAATGAAAAGATTCTAAGAAAGAGAACTCAAATTTAAGAGATTAGTAAATAATTTATATCTATTTTTAGGAAAAAGTAAAAGATATTAGCAAAAGAAAATTTTATACAAATCCAACTCAAGACTTAAATGTAACTGATACTTTAAGATTGTAAATCATTAAAATAAATTTATATATAGATCAGATATTACTTAATTAAGAACTAATCTGACTTAGGAAATTACTAGAACAAGAGATAATATTGATAAATTTTTAGCAATTTTAAATAATGAAAAATTGAAATAACAAAAATCAAGACAAACTTCTCGAGTCTCTTCTAGATAAAAATCAAGAGAAAAGAAAACTAATATTTTTAAAAAGAATACTGTTTTAATTGAAGCAGAAAAAGAATTGTTAAATGCTTCAGCTCCAGAATAATACAAATTTAAAGAATTAAATTATGGATCTCATCATAAAAAAAAAGTATATATTTTATGCATAAATTCTATTTAGTATCCAAGAGAAAGAATATTATCATTAGGTATGAAATAAAAATGAAACCACTATTGTTATTTAATTTGTATTCGTATATCATTTAAATAACATAATATATTTTCTATTGTTTTTCTTTAATTATACATTCTATTTATAAGAATACAAATAGATAATCAATTATATTAGTAACATAAAAATTTAATTTAAATTAAAAATGAATTAAATAATATTGCTTTGTTGGATAATCATGATTGTTTCTTCAGATTGTTTGACTGATTGTCAAGATCAATTAATAAATTGTACTACAAAATGTCTTAACTCATATAAATTGACTGCAAATACAGATTAACATAAATAAGTTTGTCATGAAACATGTATGTAAATTGAATAAAGACCTTGCTAAAGAAAATGTATTGTTTAGAAATCTTGATTCAAATTACATATAATATTAATTATTTCATATTTTCATTTTATTAAAATCATGATAATTCAATTTTCATTTCAATAAATAATAATAATTTAAATTAACTATCATAAACATGAAAAACATAATTATTAATCAACATATATTCCAATATTATGAACCTTAGATTTATCATAAATTACTTCCAAGACGATATCAATATCTTCATCAAAATTTTATTTTGTTTTTTATGAAAATAATACAATTTTTCTTTGTTAATTGTTTTCAAACTTTTAAATTTAAATAGATTAAAAATCAGAATAACGATAATTTAATAATGTATGTAATTCATAGATTGGTACTGAAGTATTAAAATTTAGAGGTTTAAATAAAATATTATCTAAAATCTCTTTATCTAATGTATTTATTTTTAATTCAATACAATCAACTAATTTAATTATTTTACTTTGACAACATAATAAATATTAACCATATTCTTATTGTAATATTAATCCTAAATTAATAATTTCATTTTTTAATTGTGTAAATTTATCAAATTTCTTAAAATTTCTATGAAATCTTTCTAAAGGTTTTAAATCAATCAAATTTTAATCTATTCCTTCTGGAGCTTCAAAATCTAAAATCAAACTCAAAATAGTTTAATTAGTTTTTTCTATATCTTATTCCTTTTCAAGTATTTCTCTTATTTATTTAAAAAGTGACCTTGCTTCTTAAAATAAATATCTTAAATCTGGATAATCAATAATTTAATTAATTAATTCTTTTTTTACATATTAATTGCTTTCAATATCTTCCCTTTAATATTCATATAATAAATCTATTCTTTTAGCTAATTTTATTGGATTCCAATCACTATTTTATTCTTTACTCATTTCATATAATTGAATGAATATTTCATCAAATTAGTTTTATATTTTAGACTCAAAAAATGTCATAAATATTTCAAATAACTCTTTTGATTGACTTTCAAAATTAGTATTTTCTAAAGTTTCAAATTATTCAATATTTCCCAGTTATAATTCAAGTTCTTCATAAGTATTAGTCTGAACAAAGATATCAATTACATTTTTAGGAAAAAAACATAATGCTTAAGTAATATAAGTATGTAATAAATTAATTTCATCTTAAATTAATTTAGAAAATTTAAGGGAATTTAACTAATTTTTCATTTTCAATAAAGAGATTTCAACTTAAGAATAATTTTTTAAAGATAAAATTTACTTTAATTCTTCAATAAATTGATATTAATTTAATTACTGAATAGCTATTACTCTATTGTTTGTTTAAACAATTAAATCATGATAATTTAATGTTTAAATTGTTATTTATTGTAATTATAATTTTGGATAAGAGAATATACTTATCTATTAATTCTAAATAACCTTTTTAATATCTAAGTATTAGACTAAAACATTTATATTATCATTCATAATTTGTTATCCTTTTTTTAATTATCTAATAAATTAATATTCAGTTTAGTATTTCTAAATGGATTATTCATAAAATTAATTAAGAAGACAAAGTCTCCTTGTTATTTTATTTAATGCTTCCTATTCTTATTATAATTGATGTTCCCATGCAAATTCTCCTATTGGTAAAGTTAATAAAGTTTTAGTTTTCAAGATTTCTTGTTTAAGATTTATATACATCAAATCAAATATTTTCATCATTTCCTATTCTTAATTAAAGATTATTGGAATATAATGTATTCCTTATTTCTCAAGAATATGTTCTTACTATTTTATCTAAATAAAAAATTATTAAATACTAATATATAATAATGAAGTACTTATTGAAATTTTGGATTAAACTCATTGCTTATTTAAAATCAATAGGTGATTTATGTGAATATTCTTTTAATTTATTTCTAAATTCATCTAATTGATGTTAAAATTCTTAATTCTAATACTAATGTTCTTATTATGATTAAATTAAAATTGATTTATTTTTATTCATTTATTAATTGATTACTTTTAAGTCTTTCAACTTTTTTATTGTTTTTTCTTTATATTTTCTAAACAAATTTTGAAATATATTTATTTAATTAGAACCTATTTACTTTATTTAAATTTTAAAAGCATCAATATCTTAATCAAACAATACAATATCTGGCATTTTTATTTGATTGTAAATAGAGAATAATGTAATTAATTCATTTCTACTACTTTATAATGCTTTAAAAAGTGATGGATTCCATTTAATCTATTATCTTTTTATTTCTAAGAAATTAAATGTTTGCTAAGATAATTGATAATGCATAAAATCACTTAAATCTGGAATATATAAATCTTTTTCTAATTGATTTTTATAATTTTTAAGTGCATCATAAAAATCTACATAATCCATCTTTTTATACGGTTAATTGGATTCTTTTTAATAAGGATTATTTGGTATTTATTCAAAAAGCATACTAGTAATTAGGGGATCAATCCTAAACATAAATTATTTTTATGAAGAAATGTGTTGTTATTTTAAGATTTCTTATTCAATTAATTATACATCAATGTATTCAGTAATTTTAATAAATTCAATGTAATCATCTATTATTTTTAGATATTCATCTTTATTAAAATCAACATCCATTTGTACTACTTAAGGAAAATGTTGTTCTTCTGTTTCATATTTAGGATGAGATGATTGAAAATCAGATTTGAATTAAAATTCCTATTTAGATTCAAGAAATAATTCTTGTTCTTTTAACTCTTAATTTACTTCTTTCAATTCATTTTATTATTCAACTTATTAAGATAATTCAATATATTAAGAGATTTAATTAGTTTATAGAAAAAGATATTAATTTTATGGCATTTAAGGAACTGATTATTTAAGAGAATCCTCATTTAATTAGATAGATTTATTAAATTTAGTTTAGTTTTTAGGATCAATACGGATATTAAATTGCTCTGTTATTACAAAGTTATTTCCTTTTTAATTTTGAATCTTAAGGGATTAATGAATGAGGTTACTGTTTGGAAGTGGTTGAAATATATTATGTTTCTATGTTTTTTTTTAATTTTCTGTATTTGTAAATGCATGATTAGGATCATATGAATTAGATTATTAAATCTAATTAGATATAATCAATTGATTTTCACTAGGATATTCTTATGAGACATGAATTTCTGGATTTAATTTTTGAAATTATTCTTGGGTTTCATAATGTATATCTACAATAGATGGATTGTTTTCTTTTCTTAATTAAGTTATCTCTTAAATGGGTCTTGACGAATTTTTCCATCGATTATAAGAATACTTTCTCAAATATTCATGTGTTATTGACATTTAATTAATAATTGAAATAATTGTATTACTATTCTTAGGTTTTTGCTTTCTTTGAGTTTTTGTTTTCAATTAATGTTTATCTAATATGAATTTAGTTATTATAGACTTATAGTATTTAGTATATCACAAGCATATATAAATTATTTAGGAATAATCTCATATTAATCATTAATTATTCCATAATCATTAAATGTCAGGAAAAGCAATCATATAAAAAGCTGCCCCATTCTTCAAAACAAATGCATGGTATTTTCTATAGATATATTCTTAAGGAATCCAATTAAAAATGCTATTGAATAAGTTTAATTGACTGACTTCAAAGGCAAATATTTATTACTTTTCTTCTATCCATTGAATTTCACTTTTGTATGTCCCACAGAAATTATCTAATTCTCTAAATTAGCTAAATAGTTTAGAGAACATAACTGTGAAGTCCTTGGATGTTCAGTTGATTCAGTCTATTCTCATGCTGAATATGTGAAGAAGCCTAAAGCAGATGGAGGATTAGGAGGATTGGATATTCTCTTGTTATCTGATTTGACCAAACAAATCTCTTCAGATTATGGAGTTCTAACAGATAGTGGACTTTCATTAAGAGGAACATTTTTAATTGATGGTAATTAAAATTTACGTCATGCTTCTATTAATGATGCCCCAGTTGGAAGGTATAATAAATCTTTATTTATAGAAATGTAGATGAATATCTAAGATTATTATAAGCATTCCAATTTGTTGAAAAAAATGGAGAAGTATGTCCAGCTTCATGGAAACCAGGATAAGCCACCATTAAACCAGATATTGAAAAATCAAAAACCTATTGGTAAAATACACATGCCAAAAATTGATATGAGTCCCTTTTTATAATAAATATAAATAAAAATATATATCTTTATGTTATTAGTTTTACTAATACATTTATTATTACCATGCCATTAAGCAGAATAAGTAAATACTAGAAATTGTTATGAATTACAACTTCGAAAAAATGAATACTACTTTACATCAGGGTATTCTATATTTTTAGAGAGTAAAGACTCAAATTTTTCTATGCTTCAGCTTTAATATAAGATAATGGTAGAAACTTAAATCATCTAAAATTATTCTAATAAAGATGTTATCATATTGCCAAACTTTATATTTAATAAGGATGATAATAATTTAAACTTTATTCAACAATTTTGTTGGCTGAATAAGAATACTACTGCTCAATATATCACTTGTAAAAAGAGAATGCATAAATATCTAGTAGATTATCAAATTATTTTTGGTACTGAAGTAACTACTGAAATCAAATACCCTTCTAATGAAAATTATATTTGTGAAGACCTTTTTATAAATGAAATAAAAGTCATCAATATATTTTGTTTTTCTAATTCAAATATTTATATCATATCAATGAATTTAGACACCTAATATACATATAATATCATTTAATAAACCAATATTAACTCATGCTCTAGAAAAATATTAAAAACTATTTATGAAGATTAATTTATAATTAGTTATACTAAATGTAAGGATTGGAGTGTGAATTTTTATAAAGGATTTTCTATTCAAAAAATTATCGATATTAATAATTTAACTAATAATGATAAATTTACTTAAAATGATGAGCTTACAAATATTTAATTATGTTAAAATAATTTATATTTAATCTTTCGAAATTAGTATCTAGTGATTGATATTGAATTAGTTTCCATAAAGTTTTTATATGTACCTGAAGTATAAAATTAAATATTTAATTTAATATTTGATAATACTTGTTCAATTTATAGTTAAGTATTAATTTCTGAAACTACTAGTAAATAGATTAGTGTATTTAATAATTTAGTTTATATAAGTATAACTTAGATACCTTAAAATATTTATTATTTTAAGAATTTATTAATATTTTAATATAGCTCATAGATTTCTGTGATGATTAATTAAAGGATAATATAGAATTATTAATTGACATTATCAACCTTAAAATATGATAAAATAAATAATTTACTATATGGGTATGATTATATTTAGAATTCAATTAAAGTCTTTAAATTACAAAATTAATTTGGATATTTTCAATATAATACCTTTAAATATTTTTTATAAATTACAGCTTAAAACTTACTTTTTAAGGAAGATTTTCATATTCTAAATTGTTTATAAATAGAAGAATAAGATAATTTTTAATTTTAAGGTTATACCTTTGAAGAACGGTTGGATTTTGGATTGAGTTGTTTTAGTGAAAATTACATTTCTTTACAATTTTCAAAGTTCAATATGAAATCAAATAGACCTACTACAGTTAAAACGGGTCAAAATTCTAGAATAGTGGCTATAAGCGATAGAAAAGAGTTGGAATTAATTTGTTAACCTAAAATTAAAGGATATAATTCAAAAGACTCTTCCTATTTCCTGACTTATTATAACAAAGGCTTTCTTTCTCAGTAGTTTGTCTGGAAAAATGATTAAAAATATATATTTTAAGCTTGTAGAGGCGAACAATTAGAATAGAGTTTAGTTTAAAATTAGGAATCAATATAAGTATTTTATTACATAGGAACTATGGTATTAGTTTATTTAGAGTTATAATAAGTTAAGATTTTTGATTTTTAACAATCTCTCAACTCTTATAAAATAATAAAATTACCTGAAAAGATTTCATAAATAAATTAATTCGATGATTAGATTGTTTTCCAACCAGAAGATAGTAATCATATATTTGTAATACATTTGTCGTAATTTTAATACTTTTTTGAAAAATTTGAAAAGTAGTTAAATCAAACTTAAGTGTTGTATTTTAAACAAAGAGATTCAAAAATTTTGATACAATATGAAAAACATCTTTATATAATATTTTAGGAAACTCATTCAGTATTTTCATTTTAAGATCATTTAATAATTTATTCATATTTTGAAAAATCTTTTATAGTTTTTTATGCAATAGATTAATTGTAAAATAAGATAATACATTATTAATTCAGAGATTAAACTTTAATATTTTAAGAATAACTTAATCTCAATGAATATCATTTTTAAATCCACATCCCGTTAAAACTTTCATGTAATTATGGAAGAATTATAATTGCAATTAAAAATTAATCTGCATAGTTGTTTCTTTTTATAATTAACTTAAAAGAAATGCTAACCTATAGTTTGGAGTAAATTATTGAAATAGGTAGATTAGAGTTTTTTTCCACGCTCTAGTTTCTATGTTTCTATGATAAAGAAAAAAAACTTTAAATTTATTAATTTGATTACCTCAATTTCACAGTGAATATTTAAGATATAGATTAATATTAAAATATTTTAACAATTAACGAAAGCTTAATATTTTAATCTTAAATATAACCTTTTCCTGAATTAAATTAGTATATCACATTGTAATTCAGTAACTATTGTTAAAAAATAAAGAAATTATCTNTACCTTTGAAGAACGGTTGGATTTTGGATTGAGTTGTTTTAGTGAAAATTACATTTCTTTACAATTTTCAAAGTTCAATATGAAATCAAATAGACCTACTACAGTTAAAACGGGTCAAAATTCTAGAATAGTGGCTATAAGCGATAGAAAAGAGTTGGAATTAATTTGTTAACCTAAAATTAAAGGATATAATTCAAAAGACTCTTCCTATTTCCTGACTTATTATAACAAAGGCTTTCTTTCTCAGTAGTTTGTCTGGAAAAATGATTAAAAATATATATTTTAAGCTTGTAGAGGCGAACAATTAGAATAGAGTTTAGTTTAAAATTAGGAATCAATATAAGTATTTTATTACATAGGAACTATGGTATTAGTTTATTTAGAGTTATAATAAGTTAAGATTTTTGATTTTTAACAATCTCTCAACTCTTATAAAATAATAAAATTACCTGAAAAGATTTCATAAATAAATTAATTCGATGATTAGATTGTTTTCCAACCAGAAGATAGTAATCATATATTTGTAATACATTTGTCGTAATTTTAATACTTTTTTGAAAAATTTGAAAAGTAGTTAAATCAAACTTAAGTGTTGTATTTTAAACAAAGAGATTCAAAAATTTTGATACAATATGAAAAACATCTTTATATAATATTTTAGGAAACTCATTCAGTATTTTCATTTTAAGATCATTTAATAATTTATTCATATTTTGAAAAATCTTTTATAGTTTTTTATGCAATAGATTAATTGTAAAATAAGATAATACATTATTAATTCAGAGATTAAACTTTAATATTTTAAGAATAACTTAATCTCAATGAATATCATTTTTAAATCCACATCCCGTTAAAACTTTCATGTAATTATGGAAGAATTATAATTGCAATTAAAAATTAATCTGCATAGTTGTTTCTTTTTATAATTAACTTAAAAGAAATGCTAACCTATAGTTTGGAGTAAATTATTGAAATAGGTAGATTAGAGTTTTTTTCCACGCTCTAGTTTCTATGTTTCTATGATAAAGAAAAAAAACTTTAAATTTATTAATTTGATTACCTCAATTTCACAGTGAATATTTAAGATATAGATTAATATTAAAATATTTTAACAATTAACGAAAGCTTAATATTTTAATCTTAAATATAACCTTTTCCTGAATTAAATTAGTATATCACATTGTAATTCAGTAACTATTGTTAAAAAATAAAGAAATTATCTGAAAGTTAACAAATATTGTATAGTAAATAACAATCTTCTATTTAATTAAGCTTTCAAGATTATTTTACTGGTCCAATTTACAAACTTAAATTATTAAATACTTCTAATTTAGAATTACATGGGCCTTTTTTAAAACGATAATAATTGTAAAAATGCAATAATCCTTTAGATTAAAAATCATGTTTCCAAATTCGTACTCTTCAATATTAAGGAATTACTACTTTATATATATATTTAATATACTTAGATAACGAATATAAAATACTAAAAATAGTTAATAATAATCATCGATTATTTCGTTTTATACCAATATCTTAAATTTATCTATTAGAAAATGATCAACTAATTATAATTATCCATCATTAAGATCTATGTATATTTTAATTTTATGAATTTAACCAACTTAATTCAATGTATTTAGAATAATCTATTCAAAATTATGAATGTATGGAGTTTCCGATATCCTAATGCAAGAAAGAGGGTAATTTAATAATGCTAAGAATTCAATAGTCAATACGATTATTTTTAATACATGAATAATAAGTTACAGAATTGCACTTTGAATTTTAAGATTAATATGATGATTTCTTTATCATCAATAACACTTCGAACTTATTTTTGTTAATGAAAAATCATCAAAACTTTTAATTTTGCTTAATTAGCATCTATTATTTAGATTAGAATTAATTACATTTTAATAGTAGTTATAAGTTAGATTAACAAAAATTCTAATTTGAATTATTATAAAATGAATTAGAATCTTAAATTCTATTTTCTGGTACTTAAATATTTTATAAGTCTTTTAAGATAGAGCAGCAATAAATAATCTCTAAAATAATAATTTTTTCCAAAAAAACTATTTTTATTGGATTGGTTGAATGCTAAATTTTATAGAAAGAATGCATTTACTCTGTAAGTAGAACTCTTAAAACTCCTGATTATTCTACATATGAAAAACATTAAAAATTTGATGAAGATTTTATCTATCTATCGATCAACCAGAATTATTACTTGTATGATTTAAAATTGAAAAATAGTATAAATTTGATAGCTGCTTTTTCTGAGAAAAATTATGAAATATCAAAGTTTAATACTACACACTATCTTTTTAATTCAATAATATCCTCACAAGATATATATATAGGATAGATTGGTTATGAGATAGAAATTTTAGAGGCTGGGTAAAAGTAGAAAGAAATTGAATTTAATTTATTTGCTTAAAATGAAATATCAGAAGAATAAATTTCTTTAATATTGTTTAATGATGATATAAATATATCAATTTAGATAACAAAAACATATTTAATTTACCCATTGATTATGATGTTTATTATTTTAATGATTTACTTTATTCGCAGATCAAAGCTTAAGTTATAAAATCAAGTAAATAAAACTAATGATTAATTGTGAAATTTAATATAAATTATTGTTTGTGATTATTAATAATTATGTTTATAAAACTATAAATTAAAACAGGAATCACTTAAACAAAGATATAAATTAAAATATATTAAAAATCCTTTAATGATATTTTTAATTTCTCACACAAAAACTTTTATTTATAAAACAATAAAATTCAAATGTAGACAATCAATAGTTTTGTAAAAATAAAAGTTGGTCAATAAATTTAGAATCTCTTTGTTACATAACTTAGTTCAGTCAAATTTAGTTATTTATTAGTTACAATTTAAAGAATGTTTGTGTAGATGGAGTGTTATATGTTGAAATATTTAATATTTATATTTTAGTTGATATTGATTTATGTTTAATAGTATTGATAAATATTTATGATTAGAGAAAAAATTATTAAGGTTTCGCAATTCATTTGTAGATGTATTCATTCATCTTCAATTCACAATTCTATACTTAGCATAGAAATTTTGATATCGATTATTTTTAAAGCCTAAGAAGTTTGTATTACAGTTGATTAAAGTTTAAGTTTGAATAAAGAAATGAAGTATTCAAAGAATTATATATGAATTAGTCTCATCTTTTAATTTGTTAGATATTGTTTGGCTTTTGAGTAAAATTCTCAGTTTTACTTTTCACTAATTGTTTATTTATTTTTTTTTATGCACATTGCCTTTGTGTCACTTTTTGTTTTACATTTAATACGAGAAGAGAAAGAGAGTACCTTTTCATTCCAAATTTTACACTATTGTTTTATCTATTATACATCTTTAATATATACACCAGTAATATATTCTTCTTTGGAAATATTTTATTAAGTAGCAACAGGGAATCAAACATTTATTACACTAAACTCAAATGGGATTTTTTTGATAATTTCATGTTCTTTAAATCTCTCTATATGTATATTGATGAAATTAATCCAATTATATTTTTCAAGGTCACAAACATTAACAGGAGATAACAATATTATAGTTTTAGAAAACTAAATGGTATATAATATAATCAAGGAAGTTTTGATGATTCTTTCAGTTATTTTAAAGATTTATCAATAATAATAAATAATTAGAGTGATCTTAGTTTTTTTAAAGTAAGGAATATCCATTATATAATAAATCAATAAGAATAACTGTTTCATTCATGTATTGATAAAAGTAGTTTCTATAATTACAATATTTGGTCTATTTATTGGAATTTATATTTGTGAATATTTATTATTAGTTGCCATTTTCATATATATCACCATCTAAATTTAACATAGACTAATATTGTAGTACATAATGACTTAGAATCAGGCAAATATCATAACACTTTAAGTATCACATATAATTATAATTAAGTTAATTTAGATATCATTAAATAAAGGGAATTTTAAAGAAAATTAAATCCTAACATCTATTGTATTCAAATTACATAAATGTTCCAAATGTAAATAACCTTCTAATATGATAAATTGTTTATTCAAAACTATCATAAAAGGAACATCAGAATTAAATTACCTAATTCAATATTGCAATTATTTATCAGAAAAATATCCAATTAAATCCTTAACAAAATTACTACGAATTTCAACCAGAAATTTGTATTTCATTGGAACTTCTTAAAATTTAATCAAGTATTTAAAATAACAAAGTGATTTATTACTTGAATTATCTGAAAAAGATGTATTTGCTTAAAAAAAAGAGAATATTACTAAATAATTAAGAACTAAAACAGTTTTTGAATGCTATTTTTCATAGGAATCAATTTTCCCTATTTTTGAAAAAGTTATCATGTAAAAGATTAACTTTTATAATCATTTAATAAAAGGATATGATAATATTAATACTTACATTAATGAAGCTCTTGCTCTTTCTTAAAATATTATATAGTGTAAGTAATTAATGAATCAAAAATATGATATGGTAAATGAAAGATTAAAAAATTCCATCATCTCTGAGACATTAAGTATGAGAATTATATAAATATACTATTCTTCTATTTACAATAATTAATATCTATCTTTTAAAATTGAAAAGAAAATTGAAGAACAATTGAAAAATGAAAGATTTCGTTAAGATGAGCCATTAAGTAGTATTTAATTAATTCAAAGTAAATAATAGATTTATAATAGATAGAGTATTTATATTTTAATCAAGTTTAATAAAAAATAGAGGAGAATTTATTAATTTAGATACAAAGAAACTGTCTATCTTCTTAGATGAACAAGAAGATGATCTTAAATTAATTAAACATTGTTCCTAATTAATGCCATAATTTTTATCTGATATTCATGATGAACTAATTGATAAATATATAATATAAGGTTATACGTAGACTCAAAAAACAAGCAGGAAAACATACATTTAGAATTCAAAAGGGTATATAGAACCTTGTGTTTTCAATATATATCCTCATTTTGATACAGAAAATAATGATCTCATGATGAATATTATTATGAGTAAAACATAATAAAATGATATGATATTGTTTGGTGTTGATGGATCAATTCATGGTTTAACTAAATAGTTTTATGAAAGTGCTGCTAAATCTAATTATCACTTTATGAAAATATTTAGAAATGAAAAAAGAATTAACAATTCAAAAGATGAATCAAACATAAAATCTTTTTTAGAAAAAAAACCTTTAATCCAATATTATATTCCAAATATTATGTTTTAGATATAAGAATTAGTAAAGTAATATTCAAAAACTAAATCATATTAGTTAACTAATTAAAAATCTACTTGGATAATTCCAAGTAATCATTAATAATGTTTAATGTCAACTTAAAACTTATTAGAACCTTTTAAAATTCAAAATTCTTATTATGAGAGATCTTATAAAAAAAGAATTCCTTAATTATCAATTTTGAAATAAAAATTTGATGTAAGTAGAAGTCGTTAAACATTTTATGATACAAAACATGTAGAATTTGATGATAAAGAAATTGATGGAATTCCCATAATTTTACTTTAACCATATTTATAATCCTAATTAATTGAAATTGTAGATTTTGGAGATGTATCAAAATCTTAATTTCAATTAGCACTTTAATATGATTTACAATTTAACACTTTTGAAATTTAAAAAAAGAAAATTGGTTATTTTGTATTAATTTTAACAGATTTTAAAGTCTTATCTACTTAATCAGTCTTTTCTAATTCTGTTCATAATGAATAAAATTTTAGATCAGCAATTTTAGATGATTAAATATCCCAAAATCCCCCTTAGCCTTAATCTATTACCTGTGTGAACAAATAAGAGTAATATGATGTAAATAGTGAAGTAAAATAAGAATTTAAGGCGGTAAATGATACTCCTGAACCTGAGGGTTAAAAGGAAAATGAATACTTGAACTTCAGTAGTGCTAATCAAAGTTTTGAGTAGCATTTGATTAAAAATTAGATCCCTTTAAGATCATCAGAAACATAAGGTTAAATGGATACATATAGAACATAATTAGGACCATTAGCATTGAAATCCAAATTTTCTGAAAATTATAATATAGAAGATATTGATTTAAATGATCATAATGAATAGGTAATTGCAATTTTAATAATTTAAGTTGAAAAAATAGAAACATTCTAAACTTGATCTTCAAATTAGTAAAAAAAAAGATGAAAAAAGTAGAAGCAAATCTTAATTAAGAGAAAAATTATAATTTTATGAAAATAAAAAAGAAGAAAACAATGATTTTGCATCTAATCCATCAAGATCATCAGTTTGTTCAACTTAAAAAGAAACATAATTTTTAGTTGAATAAATATATTCCAAAACTTAACTTATCTTGCCACTATAAAAAATTGTCATGATTTTGGTTATAATGTTGATTTGTATTTTAGTAATATCATTGGCAGACTATTTAGTAGTTGTATAAAATCTATAATAATAAACAACTGGAGTAATGAATTTGTTAGAACCATAAAACATAACTTATTATTATTCTTCTGTCATTTATTAATTATGGTCAATTTAATTGCAATAATAAAATGTTATCAAACTCAGTGAATTTTAAGAATAAAGAAATTTGGAAACAGTTGCTTCGATGTTTGAAAATGGGAGAATATATTTAAAGCATTTAAATATAAAAGTTCCAAAATTAGCCTAAGATTAAGGAATAAAAGAGTTTGAGATTAAATAAGTAACAAATAATATCCTAAATACTTTTACTACCAATGTTGAGAATTTTTATATTATGTTGAATTAAGTTACAGAGTCTGCTTATAGAATGAACCTAAATTCTCCTAATCCACATTATGAAGATTTATATACATCTGGATTTATTAGATTAAATATTTTATAAGTAGCTAATTAGATAAATCATTTAGTTATTTAAATCATTGAAGATACTATTTCATCTTAAAATTAGATAGTATTAAATTTTGAAAGATTGATACTCATTTAATTATTTCTTGTGTTGCTTTTAATAGTGATTCAATTAAAATATTGGATTTTCATTGATAAATTACAAAAGTCCATCCTATTTTTAGTGTCTCATTTAAATGAAAATTAAGCAGTCGAATAAATAGTTAAATTGATGGCTATTAAATCAATTTTAGATATTAACAATTCTTAAAATTGGAAAATAGAGAACTTTTCTTAGATAATGATTGAAAATGAAGGAAAAAAGAGAGTCAAGTAGAAATAAATTGAATTTTCTGGCAAACCAAATAGTTCTGAATCATCCTTAACATCAAGAATTAAAAAAACTAAACACATAACAAAAATTAATTACATCATTATTATTTGGATTATTATTATTTGGATCACATATATATTAACTAGTTATTTATTATTTGTCAAAAATAATGATAATTTTTAACCATCCCTACATGCCACTTTAAAATATGGATAATTTAGAATAAAAATGGATATTGTAAGTCTTTTTGGAGGTCTTATTAAAACAGAAAATTTGCTAGCAAACAATAATCTATCCTATATTAATTAAACAGAAACTTTACTCTTATTTAAAGAATGTAAAAATTCATTATTATCGATAATAAACGAAGTCTCAACTACAATTTTAGAAAATGCAAATAAAAATAATTAAGTGAGTTCATTTGATAGTTTCTTAAATGATGATATTTGCTAAATAAAAGCTTGGGAAGAGATTCAATCTTGTGATCCTTCTAAATAGCATCTGTCTTATTCTAGGTAAATAAAATCTTTATAAATTATAAGGAAAGATTCAATACAAAATCTAGTTGTAAATGGCATCTTGGGTTATACAGCCTCCTTAGTAAAATACATAGATTCAGATTATAATTAAGAAATGAATTTACTTTAGTATAATAGCAAAGATGAAAACAGTGTTGCAATTTAAAGCCAATCCTTTTAAAATTATTTTCTATCATATTTTTGTGATACATAAGATACTTTTTTGGATTTTTTGACTTTGTTTAAAGCTGATAATTCCAATATTGCCCAAAGCATTATTAACTTAATGGAAATTTACTATTTAGTATTAGGATCTTTGTATAATATATTAATAATTTTAAAGCTATTTCATTTTTATGTTATGTGTATCCTCTATATGGATATTCTTGGAATAAAAAAAAATGATATCACTTAGATAAATATTAGTGCTAATTCCCCAAGATGTATTGTAAAATCAAAACATGAAAAATAGAATTAAACTAATATTTCGATGGTTATATTGAGTATATAATTTATTATGACTTATATAAAATTATATATATTTATTATACTAAATTGGATTGAAGTAATTACTTCATCTATTTATAATAATAAATTAAAATTAATTGTATGCTGATATCATTAGTATTTAAGATTCACTACCATAACTATTTATAATAAAAGAGATAATACCCATTTTCTCATAAGCTTTTCTATCTTTTGGAAATAATTACAAATATCTTTCCCAAACTTCTATTGCATCATCAAATTAATTCAAGGCCACAAGAAAGTCAGCTTAATTATATTTAATTATATTTACCTTTAATTCTATATCCCTTGTAATCATTTTAATGTTTATTTATGTAATCATCATACACAGCTATTGCTCCTTCAATATCAAACATCTAATGTAAAAGATCAGCTAATATTATTATTTTATTTATCAAATTACCTTTTTGAATATATGCATCTAGATAATTAGGGTTTTTATGAATGTAATCATTCCATACTTAAACTGCTTCATCCATTTTCTCGTATTGAATAAAAAGGAATTAAGCTAAAGTTTCTTGTCTAAAATATACCTTTTTATTGACAATATGTGAATTCTTCTTCTTTGTTATTATTTAAATACTGATTCCAAACTTCAATACTTGATTCCTTGTCTTTCAATTTAGCTAATAACTATGCTGTTGATTATATTATTTTTATATATATACCTTATCTCTGATAGCCAACCAATTAGGTAGGTTCTAAGCCAATGAAGGATGGCCAAATTGATAGTGCTTCATCTATTCTTCCTAGTCCAAGTAAAATTTAGCACAAAAGTTAAAGACAACATATGGTTTTTGTTTTGTTATTATTTTCATGCTCTTTTTATATTTCTTTTATCAAAAAACGAATTTCATGAAGAGACAACTCTTAATATGATTCATTATAAATTTTTTATATTGCCTTTTGTAACCATTTCTACTATTCATATGTATAAGTATCTGCTGAATCAATCACTCTCTTGATGAATTTAATTAAACCTTTATCATCATATCTACATAGCAGGGCTGCACTTTTTACTGTTTCAGATTCATCATTCAGATTTGTCTACTCCCAAATATGCTAAACTTTAACTCTACAACATAATTATGTTGTTATAAAAGAGTGTTTGTAATTTTTGGATCTATATAATGATTAAGCTAGTTCATGAGTCAAATGAAATACCATATTTGTATTTATCCATCATTAGTAATTCAAAAACAATTTATTTTATAATTTTATTTACTATTTTCTGATTCAAATTTAAGTTAAAAATCTTTTTAACTTAGATTGAAATCAATATTATATCATATTATTGATAGGCCTAAAATAGGTTATCTTGTTTCTATATTATATATTTAATATTTCTATATAAATAAATGCAATTTAACTTATTTATTATTGATATTTAAATGAAAATTAGCTAATCTGATTTAAAAATGAAACAGTTTTATAAGATAACTCTATTTTCACGCATCTATAAACTTCAGTAAAAAATCGAAGCTTAAAAGTAATATTCTTATTAAGATTTGAATTCAATGATAAAATCAATCTCACATTATCAGTTTATATAATTTATTTTGCATTTTGATCATTAAATATTTTTACTAGATATGAATAATATGATATAATATAAAATATATTTTCATTAAATAACAAAAAATTATATTTGTTAAAATTTATGTTGATAAATTAATTATTCTTATTTCTCAAATTAATATTGATACTAAAAATCTATGTTATATAATTTTTCTTAAAAGAAAAGAAGTACCAAATATGTTTATTTTTCAATCATAAAATACCGTTTTTATACAAGGATTCTATTTTTTATTTAATATAATTAAGCTTTATGTCTTGCCGATTCATAATATAATGAAAAGATTAAATCACACTTTTTAAGCGCTAGCATTTGGTCACAAAATTTTAAGAAAAGGCATCCTTCTCTGTTAATTCAGCAAATCTGCTATAAAAAGAGAATTAAAAATATTATACTTTTTAAATCATATATATATTATTGGGTAATCTTCAATAATATAATTGTTCAGGATAGTTTTGGGTTGAAAGTGTAAAGTGAAAATTATTAGCTATTAAATACAGCTCAATTTGGTGGTTTAACTTAGGATTTTGATATTCATTCTCTTATGAACAAAGAGGAATTTTACCCTTTTATACTTTTGCTCCTGAATAGATTGTGTAATTAATATCAAAAATCTAAGTTGAATTAGAATTTTAATATTAAAGAATAAGTTATGAAACTAATCTAATTGCAGCAGATATTAATGAGCAACAACAAAAAATGTTTAAAATATATCTGAATTTCAGCATTAGTAATAAGATTCGGCAAAATTATTTCCTAAATTTTTTATTTTTTACAATATTTGACTCTTAATAATAAGACCATATTTAAAATTAATTAATTGCTAATTGATTCATGAACCCATAAAAAGAAAGTGAATAACTTCCAATTGATTTGTCATATAAATAGAATGATAACTAGTTTATGAAATACGAAATGGCAATAAATTTACAAGAGTTTGTCAAATCCTTTAATTAAAGAAGATTAGAAAAAGAATTTAGCTATTTATGTTAAATAACAGAGACTTAAGAACATGAGAAATTATTCTTTTGGAATGAAAAAACTCATCATTTGAATAGATATATTGATATATTACCATGTAAATCATAAATGAATTAATGAAGGTATACACACTATTGTAAAATCAGATGTAAATGAATAATTTTACATTAATGCAAATTATATTAGAGGAATAGATAACATTGATAAGTAATATATTGCTACTTAGGGCCCAATCCATTCAACTGTTAATGATTTTTGGCATATGATTTGGACAAACGAGGTTGGATTGATAATTATGCTCTGCAAATTGTATGATCATAATTATGTAAATATTCTTTATAATTAGAAATAATGTGAGAAATACTGGCCAGATATATCAAATGATTATGGGCCTTATGAAGTAAAACTGAAAAAATCAGAAGAATTAAAATGTGGTTTAATATCGAATTAATTTATAATAAAATTCCAGTAATAAGAAAAATTAATACACCATTATTAATGGAATGGATGGCCTGATCTCGGAGTGGTTAATGAAGATAATTTTGTCCTCATTGATTTTTTGGCAAATTAAGCTAATAGTTCCNGAGAAATCTATAAAAGAAAAGAAGTACCAAATATGTTTATTTTTCAATCATAAAATACCGTTTTTATACAAGGATTCTATTTTTTATTTAATATAATTAAGCTTTATGTCTTGCCGATTCATAATATAATGAAAAGATTAAATCACACTTTTTAAGCGCTAGCATTTGGTCACAAAATTTTAAGAAAAGGCATCCTTCTCTGTTAATTCAGCAAATCTGCTATAAAAAGAGAATTAAAAATATTATACTTTTTAAATCATATATATATTATTGGGTAATCTTCAATAATATAATTGTTCAGGATAGTTTTGGGTTGAAAGTGTAAAGTGAAAATTATTAGCTATTAAATACAGCTCAATTTGGTGGTTTAACTTAGGATTTTGATATTCATTCTCTTATGAACAAAGAGGAATTTTACCCTTTTATACTTTTGCTCCTGAATAGATTGTGTAATTAATATCAAAAATCTAAGTTGAATTAGAATTTTAATATTAAAGAATAAGTTATGAAACTAATCTAATTGCAGCAGATATTAATGAGCAACAACAAAAAATGTTTAAAATATATCTGAATTTCAGCATTAGTAATAAGATTCGGCAAAATTATTTCCTAAATTTTTTATTTTTTACAATATTTGACTCTTAATAATAAGACCATATTTAAAATTAATTAATTGCTAATTGATTCATGAACCCATAAAAAGAAAGTGAATAACTTCCAATTGATTTGTCATATAAATAGAATGATAACTAGTTTATGAAATACGAAATGGCAATAAATTTACAAGAGTTTGTCAAATCCTTTAATTAAAGAAGATTAGAAAAAGAATTTAGCTATTTATGTTAAATAACAGAGACTTAAGAACATGAGAAATTATTCTTTTGGAATGAAAAAACTCATCATTTGAATAGATATATTGATATATTACCATGTAAATCATAAATGAATTAATGAAGGTATACACACTATTGTAAAATCAGATGTAAATGAATAATTTTACATTAATGCAAATTATATTAGAGGAATAGATAACATTGATAAGTAATATATTGCTACTTAGGGCCCAATCCATTCAACTGTTAATGATTTTTGGCATATGATTTGGACAAACGAGGTTGGATTGATAATTATGCTCTGCAAATTGTATGATCATAATTATGTAAATATTCTTTATAATTAGAAATAATGTGAGAAATACTGGCCAGATATATCAAATGATTATGGGCCTTATGAAGTAAAACTGAAAAAATCAGAAGAATTAAAATGTGGTTTAATATCGAATTAATTTATAATAAAATTCCAGTAATAAGAAAAATTAATACACCATTATTAATGGAATGGATGGCCTGATCTCGGAGTGGTTAATGAAGATAATTTTGTCCTCATTGATTTTTTGGCAAATTAAGCTAATAGTTCCATCTTGAACAATAAAATGACTGTTGTACATTGCAGCGCTGGAATCGGTAGGACTGGAACATTTTTGTCTATTTGTTAAATTAAATAATTATTAAATTCAAAAGAAGCAAAGTTATCAATATTTAGCATTGTTAGAAGATTAAGAGAATAAAGAGCTTATATGATTTAGACTGTAGAACAATACTAAATGGTTTATAGTTTTTCATTGTGGTTGATATAAAATTTAAAATATATTTGAAACAATCATTTGATGTGGTCTATTTTTATTCTCCTTGATAGTTAATTTTAAAAAATAAATTTAGGATTAGTTTTGATGTATGATATCCTGAATAAATAAATCAATGTTTAATAATTTATCAATTGTTAAATCCACTCACATTAACTTGTCGATCAAATTCAATTTCTGAAATTTTCTTAAACAATATAAAATTGTAATTCTTTATTACTAGAAATCTATAAGTAAGAATTTATTTAGAGGGAACGATGTTTTATCAAGAGAGTAAATCATAATTTGAAAAATTAGTTACTCTCCTTAATATGGTTAAGATGCAAATGTATGATTATTGTTAATTTGAATCAGAATCCAAAATCAAACTTAATTTTCCACTTGACTTTAAAATCCTTTTATTAGAACCTTCAAAGACTAGTATATACCTTGTTTTTGAAAAAAGTTAACTAAAAAAGTAGTTAATACAAAAAATTAATAGAATATTGGGATAATCTTTGTTAACTGAAATCAAATTCTTTTCTATCTCTGACATATTTATCAATAAAATTCCTTATTATTATTCTGAAATTTTTCAACTATTAAATTTTGATTATATCTTAAATTTTGTAGTTTAGGAAAATAACATAATACTTTCATGATTATTTTTCATTTTTATAACTAAATATATAAAGGTTTATTAAAGAATTGACTCAAAAAATAAGGGTGAAGAAAATTTAGAACTTTTGGATTAATAATCTTCAATTTTTAAATAGAGATTTTTAAACCATTTTTACTGGTAAGATGACTTAAATCCAATATTTGTATATCTAAAATCTAAATGGGCAAACATTATTTTTTCAACAACTCATAGTGAAATTTACCTTTTAAAATCAGTATATGAAAAAGTAATTTAAGAAGTTTTGTAGAATAGTATATATCATAATGAAGTCATTAGTAATAATTTTACTGTTTGTAAATTTGATATTCTTATTTATCAAAATATGGTAGATGGAGTTTCTTAAATAGTAATCAAATAATTTAGGTTTAACTATAATAATAGTAAGCAATAAAATGAATATTTGCTTTGCATTTTAACCCAAATTTTTAAATCTTTGAGGTGTTTTA
>CAJJDM010000157.1:18832-45411 GCA_905182975.1 Paramecium primaurelia
TTTCTCTAATTATGAAAATAATTTGGAATAAGAAATTAAGTAAACTTGAATATAATATCTGATGTTTTATCAGTAGGAGTAACTTTGTATTATTAATATTAATTTGGATATATCAATATATGGTAATTATTTATGCTAAGCTATAATAATGTCACCATTAAAAATAGATTCCCTTACAAGAAAAAATTCTATCTAAAATAAAGATTAATTGCTCTTATTTCCCGTTTTAACAGGTCCTTCATTGAATTAATTAAAAGAAATTAATACCCTAAATTGTTCCATGAAAAATTGAAAAAATATCAATTGCAATCACAAACTAAGACCGAAGATAAATTAGAGCTTAATCATTCAGTCATATTGATTTTATAAGTATTTGTAATTAGTTTGATTCTATTCTCTTAGGATAATTATTTTAATATTAAAGAACTGACAATTTTTGAAAAAAATTATCTTTTTTATATCCAATTCTGGCAGGCTATTTATAAGTAGGTTAAATAAATAAACCAGATTTTATTAATTATCTATAGATAGAGATTGAGATAAATCATCAATTTATGATTTTTATTAAATTTCATAATAATAATAATAATTGAATAATATGCTAAAATATTTCTCAAAGGGAACCTTCATTTAATTTGGGTTTGAACTCTTCTCATCAATAATGAAAAAACTGCACAAATATTGTAATAGATGTTTAACATCATCTTCTAACCTAACAGAGGGCTCATTTGTTGCAAAACCACATCTCTTGCATTATCTTACTAAAGGAACCTTGTCATATGGAATTTAGGTAAGATTAATCTTAAAAGAGTTTAATTAGTTAAACTCAAATTTGCACTTTTAATTGGTTGAGTACTTAATGAATTTTGACATTGGGAAGCTATTCCACACCATAATAATGTTAAAGTTTGCATCCCAAAAGAATTAAATACGTAGAGGAAGTAAGACATTATCCTAAACACAACTTTCAAAACCCAACCCCAACCCCTACCAAAGTTAAAGATTAATCCACTAAGTTTTTTTCCTGATATTCCTAATATAACTTAGTTTCAACCTATAACAATTTTAAGTCCCCTCTATTTAATTTGCTTGTATTAAACTTTATTAATTCTTGGAGTATTTATACTATGAATGGAAAAATTAATTTTTAACTTGATAGAATAGTGTAAAATTTATAATATTGAAAGTTGTCATGAAGCTTATAAAAATTGAACTGGAAACAGAAATCTTAATTATTCTAAACCTTCCTGCTGCCACAAATACTTTATTTTATCTTTTATCCCAACTCAGTTTTTAAAAAATATATTTCAGAGCTTATAAAATTTATATAAATCTAATTGAAAGAAATTTTGTGGTTTTCCTAAATGCCTAAAAAACGAATTTTTAGACCTGTTACTACCTCCTTTAGACTACTTTATAGCAAAAATTCGAAACAAAATTATTAAAGATATGAATAATTAAACTTTGGGTAAACTATTTTTATCAATAATTATATAATTACAGTCAAGAAATGATTTTACAAAGTTCTTCCCAGCAATTTAATTAGTATTTTTGTACCTAAAAATCTGTAAAACCCACTAATCTAATCTTTCATCTCATAAAATTTCATTCCATATTTCAGAGGTTTTAATAAATTTAAGAAGATTTTCAAGTGATAATTGGGAATCAACATAAACAAAAAAATCTAATACATTTGAAAAAATAATTGCATAGTTTATGACTTGTTGATTGAGTTATCTTTATATTGAATAGAATAATAATAATTATTATTATTAGACTTTTAGTTTGTAGGTTAAATTGAATTCAAATCATAGTCCTAATTAGCTAAAGTTGAGACTCTTTACCTTAAATATTTCAAAAAAAGAGGAGATTAGAACAAAACTAAAATGATGATTCGTTTTAAGCTGATTAGTAGAAGAATGAAAAGATTTTTAATATGAATAAACTGAGAATAAGCTGTTTTCTTACCTGAGTATAATAAATATCAAAAAAATAAGAATATACCAAATATCCTTATTTATAATGCAAAAATATAAGAAGAACTGATGATGATTCTTATATATGAGTTTAAATAACAATTTAATTTAATAACTATGTATAATTTTAATTCTTATTAGAGAATATTGCTTATTGAAATACGAACTAATAAGAAAGTCTGTAAATTACTTGAGATGATAAATAGATCAAATACATCGTTCAAAAATATATCAAAAATCAAACTGTTTTTAATTAAAAAGTATTTTGAATAATTTCAAAAAGTATAACTACTAATTTAACTTATAATAATTAAAATAATAATAGTAGAGAAATTCTCAATTTGAAATAATTAAACAAACTTAGTTTCAAGTTAAAATCATAAATTTTCAAAACTATTCAAAAAGAAGAAATAATTCTTTACTAAAAGTGCAACAGTTGTAGCTTTTGTTTAGATATACTAGTGTTGCTGTATATAGTGTTTAATTTATCTGATAATAATTAATTCCTTCTCTTATCATTTCCTAAGCACTATATTGAGAATTATTAACTATTTTAATGATAAGAGTTCAGAAATAATTCTATTCACAAAATATAACAAATTTATTAATCTAAAGTAGAAAGGAATTTTAAAATAAATTGCACAACTTTAAGCAATCAATAATTCAAATCATGTAATAAATAGGATAGTAAACGACATTACTAATATGTAGAGATTTCAATTATGAAAAAATCCTATTCCATTCCTCAATTATTTAGTATCAAAAAAAAAAAATTTCTAAAGAAAAATTTCAATAACATTACTCACTCATAAACTAATCTCATTCTATCTAATCAATAGCTAAAAATGAAAGTTTAGTTTTATTGGTAATAAGAATCAGATCATTATTTGATTGAGACAAAATTAGAAAAAGACAAAAAGTAAATGAGGATCAACTCTGAAATTATATATATCGATTAGCAAAACGCAATAAAGAATCTCAAAAATTCAGAATTTTGATGAAGACTTTTTGATAAATTTTATTAGCGCTATCATCAGAAAATATATTTAAAGAATATTACTAAATTAAATATAATCATCACATCTCGTTATAGGAATACTTCAGAAATTATTTTCAGAAAACAGAAATTCCTATTTATGTTACTGAAGAAAACAATGATAGTTAATAAAGAAAAAAGAGATGGCAGATTTTCTAATTATTATTAAACGAAAATCAAGAATTGATCACTTGTTCAAAAGTATTTCCTAATTTTTTTTAAGTAGTTAGGAATTCGAAATTAATATAATATAAATCCCTAACTATTCCTAAACTCCAACCTTTAACTTAAAATCAGGTTTTAGAATTACAGACATAGATGGCATTCGACAAAGCAATATCATATGATTGCATAATTCATCAGATGATAAAGAATTGTTAACGGAAACTTCTTATGGATATTTGATGTTCTGAGACTTTTAAGTTAACAAAAAAGTAGATAGGTAAGGTTATTTCCTCCAACAAAGTTCATCCTAGAATGCCTTCAAAAGAATAATTAAATTACTAGTGATTTTTTTAAATTATTACTATTAATAAAATATTATTTTATTAATGATAAAAAGCTTTTATTATTTATTTATTTAATAATATTCTCCACTTAAATAAATACTCATAAAATTAAATTTTCAATTTAGGTTAATACTGCGAAAAGTTTTACTTTTTTTATTGGTTGTAAAATTAAAAATTTTATCAGAAGACCTTCATAAAAATAGTATTTGAATCTCATTAAATGCTCAATTAAATTTATATCATATTTAAATGTAATCTAGAATCAAAAATTTATTTAATATCTTTCAAATTTCATATCAAATTAATATAATCTAAATAATTCTTTTGGAAACTTCTAGGTTTCCTCCTATCCAGCCATTTATAATTTAGAAAAAGGTCAAAAATATTGACAAATTTGAATTAAAAAATAATGCTTCTTTAAAATAATCAACATAAGTACTCATTAATATATTAATACTAAAAAATAATATGATAGAGTTTTAATCATCCTAATAAATAATTTATTTGATTTCCAAATATGAATATAAAATTCCATTAACTTTTTGAAAAATTACTTAATTTAAAAAAAAAATTAAATTTCTTATTTTCTACTGCTTTAAAAAGTTCTTAATAGAATAACTTAAAATAAAATAACTTTGTTATAATACAACTAAATAAATAATGTCATTTTGATTGATAAATTGCCCATTTTAACTAATCAAAATATTTCCTTAATATGTATCTATTTGTTTCATAAAAATCGAAATCGTATTCTGTTCTTTCACTTGCTTATTCAAATGGAACTCCATTCATCATTTTATCAAGCACAATTATANCTAAATTAAATATAATCATCACATCTCGTTATAGGAATACTTCAGAAATTATTTTCAGAAAACAGAAATTCCTATTTATGTTACTGAAGAAAACAATGATAGTTAATAAAGAAAAAAGAGATGGCAGATTTTCTAATTATTATTAAACGAAAATCAAGAATTGATCACTTGTTCAAAAGTATTTCCTAATTTTTTTTAAGTAGTTAGGAATTCGAAATTAATATAATATAAATCCCTAACTATTCCTAAACTCCAACCTTTAACTTAAAATCAGGTTTTAGAATTACAGACATAGATGGCATTCGACAAAGCAATATCATATGATTGCATAATTCATCAGATGATAAAGAATTGTTAACGGAAACTTCTTATGGATATTTGATGTTCTGAGACTTTTAAGTTAACAAAAAAGTAGATAGGTAAGGTTATTTCCTCCAACAAAGTTCATCCTAGAATGCCTTCAAAAGAATAATTAAATTACTAGTGATTTTTTTAAATTATTACTATTAATAAAATATTATTTTATTAATGATAAAAAGCTTTTATTATTTATTTATTTAATAATATTCTCCACTTAAATAAATACTCATAAAATTAAATTTTCAATTTAGGTTAATACTGCGAAAAGTTTTACTTTTTTTATTGGTTGTAAAATTAAAAATTTTATCAGAAGACCTTCATAAAAATAGTATTTGAATCTCATTAAATGCTCAATTAAATTTATATCATATTTAAATGTAATCTAGAATCAAAAATTTATTTAATATCTTTCAAATTTCATATCAAATTAATATAATCTAAATAATTCTTTTGGAAACTTCTAGGTTTCCTCCTATCCAGCCATTTATAATTTAGAAAAAGGTCAAAAATATTGACAAATTTGAATTAAAAAATAATGCTTCTTTAAAATAATCAACATAAGTACTCATTAATATATTAATACTAAAAAATAATATGATAGAGTTTTAATCATCCTAATAAATAATTTATTTGATTTCCAAATATGAATATAAAATTCCATTAACTTTTTGAAAAATTACTTAATTTAAAAAAAAAATTAAATTTCTTATTTTCTACTGCTTTAAAAAGTTCTTAATAGAATAACTTAAAATAAAATAACTTTGTTATAATACAACTAAATAAATAATGTCATTTTGATTGATAAATTGCCCATTTTAACTAATCAAAATATTTCCTTAATATGTATCTATTTGTTTCATAAAAATCGAAATCGTATTCTGTTCTTTCACTTGCTTATTCAAATGGAACTCCATTCATCATTTTATCAAGCACAATTATAATGATATTAATTAGACTTGATAGCATAAAAATAATACTAAATATTTCTTCGATATATCCTCAATTTTTCTAATCTATATACTACTGCAAAATACTAATGATATCCTAAACTTTTATCTAGCAATTATTACTCAAGGTCCTCAACTGTTTCCTTAAATTTAGAATTTTATTCAAGCAAAATCTCAAGAGCTAAAGATAAAGCTTTTCTCTCTAATTATAAATCTTAGATCTTAAAAATGGTATCTACAGAATGAACATTTGAGTTCCTAAAAAATGGATATCAAACATATTTTACCAATAAATTAATTTACAAAATACTATAAATTCATAAGGAGGAATTATATGCTTAAGTTTGAATCTCTTTAATTTGTTGAGTTTAAATCTATGAATTATCCAAAGACCTACCTTATTTTTGATATATTTGAAAAATTCAACCCTTAAAAATGCACTATCATATTTATTATACTCCAGAGCCATTCCATATTTAAGTAGCATTTTTCTATTTGATAATCTACTATAACAAAAGTAAACTTATGCCCCTTTTTCAAAAGGATCTCTCGTTCTCATAAGTAGATTTTTAAAATTCTCTTACTTGAAAATTGGTGTATAATAATCGCAATTTCGATCAACTGGTTAGGATAATATTTATTCCATGCTAAATATATTTCTTTTTGGTCTCTTGCCAATCTTTTGAGCAAAAATATTATATTTTTGCTAGATTGGTCTTTTTAAGATTTGATTTTAAAAAGAATACCAATAATTTTGATATAAATTGCAATGATTTTTAATTTTATTGATTTCTTCTCTTACTTCATAAGATGACTTATCAGCACTGAAATATTATTAAATTAATGTATCCAACTTATAAAAGATTTACTCTAAAAAAAATATGGAAAAATTATCTCCAAAATCAATATTTTAAAATAAAAATGCTTTACAATCTATAGCTAATTAGAAAACATCTTTTTAAATATTCATTTTAATATTGAATTCTTTTCTCATTTTAATTAATTCTTCATTTCTTATTTATGTTTTCTGCATGAAGCTCATGTTATCTTCAAAATTTCTTATAGAATTCTGACTAAATTCATCAAAATCAAATTCTATATATTAATTATATTCGCCAGATACAAATTCAGAATCGCTCATGTCATCTTCAGAAAGCTAAGAGTTTTCTGAAGAAGTAATTGACAGCTCATCATCATTGTGTTATCCATGAACCAATTTTTTCGTCATAAATTCATAATTGTACCTTGTGCTGTTATCTTATTATTCAAGATCGTAACATACATCAGCACATTCATGATTAAAGAGTTCACAAAATGGTACCATTGTAACATATTTTAATCCTTAACCTCCAAAACACCTTGTTACAATACTTGTATGAATCCATATAGTATTATCCATTGTTACTACTCCAGGTTTAAAAAGGTTTGGGAATTTATCTGTTATATACCTAAGAGTTTAAAAAGTAACTAAAAGCTCTACTAAATTTTTTCTTGCACTTTTGATGATATTGTCATCTTTTAACAACTCTAAGTCTTCTGTATTCCAATATACAGCATAATCGACATCTTTTGGGAAGTTGACAATCATATGATACCATTTAGATTCAGCTCCTCTTTAATATTCATATAATAGGAAAGCAAGAATTTAATGATATTCCCATTTGGAATGAAATTAAGGACTAAAAAATTATGGGTATTCTAAAAAAATTGGCTTTAATGGTGATTCAAATGCTTATTTTGTAGTTAACAACGTTTATCTTGGAAGAGTAACAAGAGTATCATTTGGTACAATAGGCTCAGTTGCTAGATAAAGGAATGTAAAAATACCAATCAAACCTGGATATTTCAAACCATTTTTTGTTTAAAAGTATGCATATTTAACTTTTTTAATAAGAGATCCCTAAGATTTTAGATTTTCTATAAAATCTTCTATTTATTTTGGGGTTTAAGAAATAATTGCATTTGGATCAGCTTTTTTCAATCCTTTTATCCTGTGAAATTTTTTCCCAGTACTGTGCCTTTTCATAAAAAAATTATGATAAAATATTCTTTGAAATTTTTCAATTAAATGTATAAATGATTAACTCTTTAGAAAGTTAGGATAATAATTTGGGAATACATATTTTAGTTCAAAGATTACATTTATATTGATAGAATACACAAAAATGGTTCGATTATAATAATTTTAAATATAGTAAATAAGAGTTTGTGTAATTATTATAAAAACTTAATTTGTTTGAAGTACCTTTAATTTCTAAAATTAAAAGGTTTGATTACCTCTATTTTTAATTCAATCTAATTTTCATCAAAATTATAAACTCTCTCCCTTATACCAACAATGAATTTTTCTTTATTCTTTTATATTTCTAAATGCTAAAATATTAAAAAAATACAAAAATGCAGTGTGCTTATAAAATAATGTAAGAATTTACATTTTCATTGTTAATGAAATTATACATTATTTGATTGCCTTAAATTTGAAAAATTTCATCATTTGTTTATTTTACTCTGATTGTATATATATAACATATAATCTAATAAAATTATAATAATTAGATTTAATAAGATTTATATCTATTTCATGAACAATATTAACAAATATTCTAATTAAATATGTAATAATTAGATTTAATAAGAATTATATCTAATTAATAAACAATATTAACTTTTAATCTAATTAAATTGTAATAATTAGATTGAAAAATAATTTTATCTTCTAAAATAACAATCGCAACATATAATCCAATAAAATTGTAATAATTAGATTTAAAAATTATTTAATCTTTTTCATAAACAAAATAAACATATATTCTAATAAAATTTGAAATAATTAGAATTAATAACAATTGTTCTAGCAACTAGAGTTTAGCGTAACAAAAGATAAACTTTTTATATTGATCGAGCAAAGATATTAACGATAATCAATATCATTGAACAATGAGTAAAGATTTATTAATGCTTTAATATTTAAAGTGGAATGTTAAAGTTTAATTAATACAAAATTTTTTGATAAAATTAGCAATTAAATTATGGGCTAAGAATTTATTTATTTTTTATGGAGAATGCTTTTGTTTATAAAGTAGGTTTTTTAACAGGAGGTGTTTTAAAGTATTTACAATTATGTGTATATAACACCACATTCCCCCCAGTTGAATCTAATTGTGCATGAATGGTGTGAAATGAAATTAAAATATGAAAATCAAACTATTATCAATCAGTATTTAAAATAATTATGAGATATTTGAAAAAGAAGATTTATGGAATGTATATTTAATTATCTCATTTTATAGTCTGAATAATTATTTATAGAATATTATTTCCATAAATTTTTGGAATCATTAAAAATGAAATCTTCATTTCTTTTAAAGTTTTCTTTTTTAGATAAAGTGTTGAAAGCGATCATATATTTATCTTCAATTATGACAAGTTTAATTTCACTATTATTGATTAGGCAGCTTTCGCGCTAAATGGATCATCACACAAATTTCATCAAAATATTCATTTCATCTACATTCTTTTGAAAAAATGACATTTATTTGAAAAAGGTAATACTTAAGTTAATATATCGACATATTAATATATCATATCCTTCAAAAGAATTCATTTCACTCTATTCTTGGAACTTGAAAACATAAAGAAATCTTAAATTATGATAGGGATATATTTTTTCAGAATTTTATATCTAATCAAATTACTCTAAAATATTATTTATATTAATGATTATAATAGATGCATCACCATTCTAATGAATCTAACTTTTATTCAAATTCTCTTGAACCCTCATAAAATTGTGAATACCATTATCTCCATCTCATCAATACAGGATCAGCATCTCCTTTTAAATTATAACAGCTTTTAGCTGCAAATATTTTATTATCCCATACACTAACATCTGAGATAATTTATCGCAAGCCTCCGGATAAAATATATGCGCTAAGCCAATATGGTAAATATGAATTTATGTGTAATGTTAGGAAGACTTTTTGATTGAATTTTTCAACTGGTTGCAAGGCTTATTTATAAAAAACTTCAAATAAACTAGATAATATATATAATTATATGGTTGCTGGCCCCATTTAAAATCCAGTTATGTATAATGCGTTGATTTTCCATCTATTAAAGAACATAAGAGATCCATCTAAACATAAAACATTCATATAAGGTCTTAATTCTTTATTTGACAGATAATGATCAAATAATTTTTTTTAATAATTTCTGATTTTTTCTTTAGGATGTTCCATTTTTTTATAAAAATCTGGTTCATTAGCTGGCATACTTTTCATATTCCACTTAAACTTAATAAGCCAAGTGGGTATAAAATCACTCACTGATGCATGAATATAATCAAAATGGCGAATATCTGCTCCATTTTCCGGAAATTCTTAAATGTGGCAATTAATATAGTTTATGCTTTCTCCTCTTAATTGTAAGTGATCACATTTCTCTACCATAGGTTCATACCATGGTTTAGCTTCTTTACAATGCAACCAAATGTAAACCATCCCTTTTATCTCTCTAATGAGATAAGTTTTGATTTTAATTTCTCCTTCTTCTACTTTTTATAAATACTCTCCTTTTTAATTAGGATTCATCTTTTCAATATTATTGTAACAATAGGTTGATACAATTTTAGGATCTAATTTTTCAGAATTAACACATAATCCAGATTTACCATCAAATGCCCATCCATGAAATGGACATTCAATACAAGACTTGAATTTAACTTATCCACCAATTCCAAGATTAGCACCCATATGTGGACAATAAGCAGCAACAGCATAAACAACTTTATCTGTTCCTCTATAGTAAGCAATGTGCCGACCAGCTAATTTGATTTCTTCTACTTATCTATTAATTATAAGACAAATCCTTACCCAATCTTCAATTCTGTACTTCTACAGAGTCGATACCATCCATTTGGATATGAAGGTGGACAATTGCCTCTTATTTATTTGTGTCTAATAATGTTTTCCTTCTTTTTCTCCTCTATTACAAAGAATCTAAATTTTTTATAATAAAAATAATAGAGTGCAATGATGCACAAAGGTAATACTATTTCTAATCTGAGGCACTCCATGAATTTGTATAATAATATTATTAATAATAAGATTTATATATTTAAATTTAGACTTGAATTATATTATATAATTAATAATCAATGTTTAATTAATTTTTGAAATAATATTGTGGTTGAAATGTTCCAAAATTTTTTAATTAAAAAAAAAATATATTCGTAATTATTTAATATAAATTAGATAACGTAATTTATTAGATAATGAGCAAGAAGTTCTTAAATACAGAAATATTAGTGGAAGCTGGTACAAAAATGTTGTAAATGGTGTCCAATAAATTTGAAGACATAGCTAATTTAAAATATCCTGTAGTCCCTTAGGTTTAACCAGGATTCTTGAGACAATAATTTTCAGAAAAGCCTCCTTTGGAACCAGAGTCACTCGATAACATATTATAAGAAACAGAAACTAAAGTAAATATTATTAAATTACATATATAGATTTTTCCAGGACTGACTTTATGGAGTCATCCAAACTTTTATGCATATTATCCATCGAATATTACACATGCATCAATAATAGCAGAAATATTTGCTTCAGCTTTTGGAACACCTGGATTTCAATGGTTAGCTTCTCCAGCATAAACTGAATTGGAAAATATTGTAGTAGATTGGGTAGTCTATGGCTTAGATTTACCAACTAAATTTTTGATGAAAAATTAAGGAGGAGGAACAATTGCTGGCACAGTTTCAGATGCAATATTTATTTCAGTACATGCAGCTAAAAGAAGAAAGATGAAGTAATTGAATATAAATACAGATTCTGCTTAGATCTGCAAATTTGTAGGTTATTATATTGAAAGCGCTCATGCTTGTGCTACAAAAGCTTTGCATTTAAAGGACATTTATTATTAAAGGAAACTACCAGTTATTTTTAATGATGAATTACAGAATTATGTTGTTGATTTAGAGAAAGCAATAGAGATAATAGAATAAGATATCAAAGATGGATTGATTCCATTTTGGTTGAGTTGTTCATTTGGTACAACAGGAACTTGTGCATTTGATCCAATAGATAAATTAGGAGAGATTTGTCAGAAATATTAAATTTGGTTTAATGTGGATGCTGCATATGCTGGATCATCTTGGCTTATAAATGAATATAGAGAAAAAGCCTAAGGATTAGAATTTGCTGATTCTATAGAAATAAACTTTGCAAAATTGATGATGTGTGGGTTGACTGGAAGCTTATTTTATGTTAATGATAAAAGTGAATTAGCTGAAGCAATGGGAAATAAGATAGATTTTGAGATTTATAAGAATAAATTTACAGATAATTATGATGTATGGGATTACAAGGATTGGTAAGTAGCTTTGGGAAAAAGATTTAATTCAATTAAAATGTTTTGGATGATAAAAAGTTTAGGATTGAATGGTATGAGAGAATAGATATTATAGAAGATAGAAGTAGCTAATCATTTTGAACAATTAGTGAAAGCATCTAATAAATTCAGATTATTTACAAAACCATAATTGGGATTAGTCACATTTATATTGGTTAATGAAGATTTAGCTATATAAAACAAATTGAATAGAAAATTATAAGAATTAATAAATTAAAATACGATGAATGGATTTATAAGCGGATCAGAAATTAAGGGTATATTCTATCTAAGAATATCTATTGCGAATCATACAACAACAAAATAGAATGTAGAAGAATTTTGGAATCATATATAAAAATTAAGTGAATAATTATGATAATTATAAGAATAAAAATTAATATTAATTTCTTTTCTAAAATAAAATGGCATTTTACTATGAATCAGAAGGAAGAGGAAGAAAAATAGAATTTAACATATAGCAACTCTGAATAATTATTAGAAAATCATTGTGCAAAATGAAAATAATTGTTAATTTAGATTCAATTTAGTATAGATTAGTGTTAGTTTGATGGATGTAGTAAAGGTATTTGTGTAAAAAAATGTAAATAATATTGAAAAAAGTAATTGTGTAAAATTCGAAAATTTGTGCATTTTATATTTTCTTAAAAATGAGAGATATTTTCCATAGGATATCTGTAATTTAGAACCAGTTGTTATGTATTTATAAAATTATTCACCGATCTTAATTAGAATAGTCAAACTATATGTTATTCTAATGTGGTTAAGGATGATAATTGTAGTTCCATTTGATTAACATTAAATAGATTCTTAAATCTTTAATGCCATTTAAGGCATTTCACTGAAGTTTCAAACAAATTTATTAATTGCAAGATAATACATATTAAAACTTTCTGTATCACAATTATTTTGGAAACATTAGTAGAACTTTCTAAGGTTGTATAAAGAGTTCTTTTACTAAACTTAAAATAACAAGTTAAATTAATTAATTTATTTCTTACTGAATTAACTTAAAAAATTGGAGTACTTAGTTTGACATATAAAAAATATACAACAAATCTATATTAATCATTAAAATTTATTGTTAACTCGTGTAATAATAATAATCAAATATTTAATTAGAAGATGTAGATTATTTTATTGATTAAAAGGATTAGAAACTTTTGTAGATACATTAGATATATAAATATATGAATAATAATAATTATTTATAAATTGTACATTCCGATTTGCGCTAGATTATATTTAGATTAAGCAGATGATATATATGATTCATTAAACAATACATGTTTCACTCCAATTAATGTGATATTGCATGACATGGTGTTTGTTTAGCATTAGAAGAATTGTGTAAAAGAAGATTAATTCTTGAAAATAAATTAGAATCAATTATTCCTATTATTTGTAAGACCTTAATTTTTGAATAGAATCAGGGAAGTTACAGTATTGATGTAAATGTTAGAGATTCAGCTTTATATTTTGCTCTGTCTTTATGTAATTTATTATAAGTAGACAAAATCATATTGAAAATATTATCATAAATTGAATTATCATTTTGTAGAGTTGTATAAGATTTAATTAAATCTGGAATTCCTTAATTGTTAAAATTTGATATTTATAAATAAATATCTATAATACTCCCAACAACTTACTGTAGAAATTAATCCAAATAATTATTAAATTTATGAGTTAATATAAATATTATATAAATTTTTTATGAATAAAAATAAATAATCAACATAGCCAATCACAACCATTAACTTAAAAAACATTGATTACTAAGCAAAATTAGATTATATATAACTACAATTAAAAAAGTATATAATTACATATTTATTATAAGTAAAGAATCATAAACATAATGGAAATAATATTAAAAAGAAGTTATTGAGAAAGAGGTAACAATGCTTAATTAAGAATTAGAAATATAATAAAAACTATAAGAATTGAAATTAGTTTAAGCTAATTATCCATTTACAAATATGGACAATGAAAATGAATAATAAAAAATATAAGGATATTTATTTGATGGAATTTTGTGTTCAATTGCAGATTTAACTTTAAATAATTGTGTTTTAGATAATAATTAAGATGGATAAATTGTAAATGAATAATAAAAAAAGAAAAAAGGTAGAAAACCAGGAAAATCTGGAAAACCTGGAAAAATTGGAAAAACAAAAGAATAATCACAAAAAATTGATAAAGAACATGATAAATAAAAAGAAGAAAAAAATCAAAAAAAATAAAAAGGAAGACCAAAATCAAAACCTTAAATTATCACTTAAAAAGTACCAAATGTTTAGAAAGCTTAATCTAAATAATAAAAATTAAAACCAGGAAGAAAACCTACAAAATAGAAAGTTGTTGAAGTAGTTGTTAAAGGTAAATAAAAAGGACAAAATAAAAAAGTTTAGATTAAAAAAAAGATTTCAAAAAAACTAAATAAAAAGAAATGAGAGTTATTATTTTTATAAATATTACAAAGTAAGTCATTCAAATTTAATTGCCTTGTAATCTTTTTCGTTTTCTATCCCTACCCATCCATATTACTATTAGATTTATTAGATTCCTTATTATAATTAGATATTCTATATCAAACCCAAAGGATCTATATTCTCTCTAGTCATAGGATCAAAATAGCCATTTAACTTAAACTGTTATTAAATACTATGTTTATCATATGTTAATCCTGAATTGATTAGTGTTGGTTCATTCATAATTTCATATGTGATTGGACAAACAAAGCATTCTGGTAAAATAATTTCAATTTTCTTATGGATTATCTGATCAATTTAATTCCAATCAAAGTGATGATGTTATCTATGTGCAATATCCGTTAGAGTTTATTTTAGAGTTAGGATATCTAATTATATATGATTAAAAAGTTAGTACTTCTTTTATCTATTTCTTATCTTATCAAATATATCATTCTTTTTCCTTTAGCCAAATTTTAATTAATCAAGACCTTTAATTTATTTTTTTATTCATTTTTATTTTATTTAACCTATTCAGAAGCTTTAAAAATTAAGATTATGTTACCTTTTTCAAGTTCTTCGATTCCCAATTATGCTTATTTAATGAGAGCTTCACTAATGTCAGGAAACATTTGGACTTCAATCAAAATCACAGTTCCATAAAGAAAATGTGCTCTTGAATTGTACTAATCTATTAAAATAGCTTATAAAGCATCTTGTTTAGCTTCCTAGAATCTATTAAGAAGCTTATTAGCTACTGAACGATTTGAGAAGTAGATAGAATCATGATTATATAGATTCTAGTTTAGATAGTACAACTTACAATTGCTTTTGTGTAGGATTCAATAGCTTTTTTATATTGTTTGATTTTTATGTAATGATTACCTTCACTCTTAAACTCTAAGGATTTGACAATATTTGGAGCAAATTTACGATTACTTTTATGTGGTAATTCATTTTGTTTTGAAGCAGCTTTTAATATTTTTCTTTATGAAGAATGAGAGGCTATACGACAATTTTTATGTTAAAAAGGATATTCTGTTAAGACTTCTGTGATTTAAGGATGATTAGAAGTTGTGTTTCCCATGATTAAATATATAATGTTAATTTCATCAATCAAAATATATTGATATTGCTTCATTTTATATGATAATTATTCATTTAAGTTAGTATTCATATATGCCTAAAAATGCATCCTCAACCAAATGATCTTCACATTTTTCTAAGGCTTAGACTAATCTATAAGATTTATTAAGAAATTATACCTATTAATTGCCATGTATCTTATTTTCTCTTTTAAATCCTCTATCATTCTCTCTTATTCATTTAATTTTATTTATTATTCCTTTATTTAACTTAATTCTAATCTACTAGCACTTTAAGTTGAATTTTAATAATTAATAATTTCATTAATTTAATTCAGTACTCCTTATTCATTAACCTAAATAACTTATTATTATAATTACTTATGATATTTAAAAACATATAACTTATTGTTTCAATTTCAAATTCTATTCTAGAATTGCAAATAATTTTTCAACTCCTTTTTTCTAAGGAGTGGATATACTTCTTTATTTCTAATCATCTAATTCAATCATAAATTCAATAAATCTCTATTTGAAATATATTCTAAAGATTCTTGAAATAGTATTAAGGGCCATCTTTTGACCATTTTTTGATATGATTGAATCTATATCTGATTTGAAGAAAGCTTCCTTGATAGGAGTCTATTACAAGAAACTAGAATGTGAAGGTTAAAATGAATTATCATCAGGTATACCTTTACCATAATGTTCTAAATGAGTAAATGCTCTTTGTTTTATTCTATCAAAAGCTTTACATAAATTATTGAATAGTTTTTTAAATTTAATAATTTATTGAGTAGATAACCCAACTGCTTTTTAATTTAAACTATTGTCTCTCATTCTCCAATATGCTACTTATTTACTAATTCTTGAATTCTTAGCTATAATATCAGCAACTCTCTTAAACCATTTATTTTTGGATGGCTATCCTCTCCAAATATCCATAACATATTTTTTAATTGCCTTTTCAGAAAATCTATTTAATTATATCATTCTTTAGATTGCTTAACAAATCTATATCATATTTCTTTTAACTGCTCTTATCTTCCATTAAGTGAAATAAACTCTTAATCTTACATATGCATAATTTTGGAATAATAAAATGGCTTCTTTTTTTAATCTTTCTTACTTTTAAGTTTTATTTTCTTATTTATTTACATTTATTCTAATTGTATCTCTCCATTCAATAAAGGCTACATTCAACTAATTCATTTTGTGTTAATAAAATAATTATATAGCTAACTTTCTATTTTCTTATACATTCTATATTTCTTATTAATTCATTTATTTAATTGCATCACGCCATCTTTATACTGCTTATTATTATTATGATTTAGTGCATCTTACTAATAATAATAAAACTCTTTTCTTTTTATTTAATGCCTAAAAATAAATATCTTATAAACTATCAAATGATAGTAATAGTTATCTTCTGAATAAACTAAACATTTTCTTTTCAAATATATATCCTTATTTAGTTTTTTAGGGTTCAGGTAATCTCTTCCACATTTAAAATGAATTATGTAATTAACCAATTGATGAATTTGATATTCCCAATAAAAACTTATTAACTGCCTTTTAGCTCTTATTAGAATTACTAAACTTTCTTAATATCAATCTTAAATTGTAATTCTTTTTATTCTAAATATAATCTTTTAGTATTTCAATGATAGAAAATTTCTATTTCTATCTATTTTAACTAGCCAATAAATCTAATTTTGCTTGAGTTTATTTCCATTTCTAATAAGAATCTTTAAACATATCTTCCCATTCTTTTAATAAACGAACTAATTCTTCTTACTTTTTCAATTATTTAATTTAATCTTCATAGAAGAAATACATATGATTTTATTGAATTTGATTTATTGAACCAAAAAATCTAAAAACTTTACTAGCTCTCTCTTCTGTTTTTTATAATTCACTTACTTTATTCCATTATTAGAATACCTTCTTTTCTACACTCATACAATTAAACATCATTTTATTTATTGCATATTTCTATTTTGCTTATCCATCATAGTATATATTTTATAAATATTTAAAACTATTCTTCTTTAATATTTACATTTTAAATGAATTAATCTTCTATTCAAATATTGATGCTTATTTTATTTTAGATTGATCAGGTAATTATTTCCATTTCAAAAATGATGTTTCAATTTAACCTGCAAATGTATGTAATAATTTTAATTATAATTTTTTAATTAAATTTAATCTATTTCTACCATCATTAAATTTTCTTAAGATATCTCTTAATTAACCAATTTCATTATGTTTTAAATTTCTTTAAAGAGCAAATAATAATAACTTTTTTTTCTCTTCATCCATTAATGAGGCAATTTTATCAGATTTAGCTTAATTATTCCATTTAATAAATGCCCATCTTAATAAGTTGGTATATTATGTTAACATTTTTTAAAAGACTTTCTCTTAAAGTTGATTAGTCTTAAAAATAACTTAGACATTTCCAGATATTGTAAATGCAAGAGTTTAGAAGAAATTTGTAGTTTATTTACAAGTTTCAATAGATTTTAATAACCTATTAGTATTTCTCCATTATAAAAATAATCTCTTATTTAATCCCATTCCTAAGATAATTAATTTTCTAATGCAATGCATTTTCTTATTTATAGCTTCTTAATATTCATCTTTTAATGGATCATATGATAATTTGATTCTCCCTCTAAAAAGGTTTTCCAATAATTTTTCTAATTTTCTTCCTTTTTTAATATCTTCATAATTTTATATTTCAGGTAGATTTTTCCATTTCTAAAATGCTACAATTGCTCCTCCAAATTTAGTAGCAAATAATCTTGAAAAAAACTTCTATTAAACTGCACTTAATATTGAATTTCTTTTGAATTTAGATAATACCAATCTTAATTTAGATTTTATGTTATTTTTATAAAAGAATCCTATCTAACGAATCAAAAATTCTTTTTTTTCTCCTTCTATTGCTTATATTCTTTCAAATTTTAAGTAATTAATCCATCTCATAAAGAAATATCTAATGTTATCATTATTTCCTTCAATTATCTTTAATATTGCTTTTTCCTTTAATTTTGATTCTGTATTTGGTTGCATAATTTATAAATTACATTAAATTTGATTACCAATAAATTTAAATAATTATATAACACTCTTACATCTCTAAACTTCCTAAATCAAACATACATTCTTATTCCATTTATTAAGTGCCTTTTATTATTCTGATTCTTATGTTTTAACAAGTAGTAATACTGCTCTCTTTTTTATTGCAAGTGCATCATCATATATTTCATGTAATGGATTCCAAGTCTTTTTCTTTATATAACGAATTAAGAAATGATTAAATGATTATTCAAATTTAGTTACCTTTGCTAATTAAGTATAATCAAATTCAGGAATTTATTTCCATTTATTAAATGATATCCAAACTTAAGAGATTGTATTTCTATGTATTATTGCTAATGCTTTTCTTCTTAAATTTTAAGATTCTGCATTTTAATGAAATCTCTTTAATATTTCAATTAATGCATAATGTTTTACTTTATAACCTGAATTAATCCAATTAACTAATCTTTATTTAATTATTTCATCATTTAATGTAACATTCAATTATGAAAATTAATCAAACATCTTCATTTCCCATGATCTTCTATGCCAAATCAAAAATGCTGTTTTTATATCACTTTATCCAATAGATATAATTTTGTTTATACAATATTTCTTTTTAGCTTAACCATCTAATAGATAATCTTCCATAATATTCCATGAATTTACTTTTACAAATCTATAAGCAACTCTTCCAAGAGATATCATAAATTTACTTACTTTTGCTGTTTATCCATTTATCTTATCTTCTGGTAAATATTTCCATTTCTAAAAACTAGAACTTACTTATCCTATTACAGTTTACATTAATCTAAGATTTATTTTCTTTATTTATTATGCTATCTATAGATTCTAATAAAATTAATTTAAAGTTCTTCTTAATCTTTATTTTTTATCATTTTCTAAGAATTTCTTTAAATTTAAAATAAAAAATTTCATTTTTTCATCTCCCAATCTCTCCAAAATTTACTCTTATTTATTATAACTTTTCCATCTAAAAAAGGCTATAGCTAAATTACTATGTTGAGATGCTAATATTTTTTAGATGCATTTCTCTTTATTATCTATATCTTTTTTATTTTAAATGAATATAAGCATATTTGATTATATTATCATAGCTAAAGAATAAAAGAAATTATTTGTTTTTTAACATGCTATTACTGATTTATAAACTTTGGTTACATTCTACCATTATTTTAAATATCTTTAAGGAGCACTCATTGTAACTGAAAATAATTATCTTATACAAAATCGCTTCTTTTACAAGGCATCATAATATAGATATTTTAATGGATCATATGCTTATTTATTTTTATTTTTGATAAACATTTACAATTTAATTTAAAATTTAGAAGCCTTTTAAATATTATTAATATCATGAGGATTGGGTAAGGTTTTCCATTTTCTAAATGAATCAATTAATTATCCATTAACAGTTAATAGAATTCTATTAAAATACTTATTTTTGATCTCTTCATTTATTTTATTGATTTAAAATTTCTTTAAAATTTATTTGAGCAATCCCTTTTCAGTTTTATTTGCTGTATCTTTTAATTTTTATATTAAGTCTTATTTATTTATATTATTTAGTTTTTCTTCCATTTTCTTTTAAACACAATAATTTTGAATTTATCTCAAAGTATCTAATTTTTATCTTTATTGCAATTTCAAAATAAATTTGTCTAGGAATGAACATATTTACATTTTATTACTAAGATTAAATAATTTATAAGTTTCTTGTTTAACTAATTAATGAGTTACATTTGCACTCTATTATAATGATTTAATTTTCTTTAGATTAGTTTCAGTTAATTTAGCATAAGTATTATAATTTGCCCATTTATAAAATGCTGTATATGATTAATTGAATGTCACTTCAATTAATTCCCTAATAACTTTAGTTTTTTTATTTTTAGCTTCATCATGAATATCTTTGAATGCATTCCAAACTAATCTTTTATTTTAATCTACTTTATTGCCTAATTTATTAATTAATAATAATCCTTATTTTTTAATATCATTTTCTCTTTTATCTGGTAAATCAACCCATCTTGTATAACATCTTTATAATCTTCCAAATGTTGTTTTAAGGAGAACAGCAAAAAACTTTTTCTTTAATCTAAAATTTAATAAATCTCCTCTCCAAATTTCAAATGCCTATTATTAATTATATAATTATCTACTTCTTTTAATCTTTATCTATCTAATCTATCATTTCTCATATTATATTCTTCTCCTAATTTTTCTAATGCTTTAAGTTGTTTTTCTAATTTATTTGATTTTATTTTAGCAATTAATTTCCACCATTAAAATTTTTCTCTTAAATATCTTTCTCTATATTTTGAATTTATTGACCATAATAATAAGCCAAGCATTTTATTTGTGTCTTATGATTTTGGTTTAATTGATTCAATTGCCTATCTTTTGAGTTAGAATTCTTTTTTTTGAATAAATAAGGCCAGATTGATAATACTCAAATTCTTTTTTTTTCTTGCATTCATTCTAGCTTCCTTTGGTGGTTTAGTACTATTTACCTTATAGTTTTTAATACCCTAATAAGAATTTGAGTTTTTAGAAAGCGTTAAATTAATTCAACTTAGAATTCAATAGGATTTTGTCAACAGCCTTCTTCACAATTTCAGGGTTAGTTCTTACTTACCATCTAAAAATGAATAGTAAAGTAGTGTACCTTATAAATGCATCTTATAAAGTGAGAGAAGATTATGTCTTAATTAATTGGGATACAATTATTCCCTTTAATTTAGGAGATAATTTAATTGATTGCTAATTACTAATGGTTAATAACAATATCATACTTAGAATCAGGGAGCATTATTAATAAATAAAATAATATTAAAATACATGAACTGTTAATTAATTTTATTTCTATATAATTAGATAGAAATGGAAATATTATGATTATATACAATTATAAAATCATTCATGTGTAAGAATAAATTTCACAGTTTTTTATCTAATTTCTTATATTTTTTACATTCTAGCATCATATTTTGCAATTTTTCCTTGTTTTGAATTCTCAAGTGTATTCTTATATGTTTCCTATAGTAATAAAGCTTCTTCTTCATTCATGTCATTTAATGTTTCAATATTATTTTTAATAAATTTCTTTCTCAATCTATCCTTTACTTATTATTCTTTTTCTCTACCTTAACATTTGGTTATTAAATGTGCAATAATGATTGCTATTATAACTAACACTATTAGAACAATAAATAATTATTCTTATTATAACATTTTTAATTTATTAAATTCATATTCACCATTCCAGAGCATCTAAACTTTTCTCAAATTCTCTGGATCCCTCATAAAACTAAGCATACCATTATCTCCATCTTAATAATAATGGATCTGCATCACCTTTTAAATTATAAGCGACCTTATCTGTAAAGATCTTATTATTCCATAAACTAACATCTGCAATTACTTATCTTAATTCTCCTCCTAAAATATAAGCACTAGCCCAATATGGAAGTGAACTTGTTGTGTATAAAGTATGAAACACTTTCAAATTAAATCTTTCAACTGGTTGAATGGCCTATTTATATAAAGCTTCAAAAACATCAGATAATACATATAAGGCTACTGTTGCTGGTCCCATTTAAAATCCAGTTGCCCAAATTACATTAAATTTCCATTTATTAAAGAATACTAAATAAGCATCCAAACATAAAACATTCATATATTATCGTAAATCCTTATTTGATAAATACTGATCAAATAGATTCTTTTGGTATTTACGAACCTTCTCTTTGCTATGTTCCATCTTCTTATAGAAATCTGGGTCATTTGCAGGTAAACTTTTCATTGTCCATTTGAAACTGACTATCCAGGTTGGAATATAGTCATTAACTGATGAATGAATATAATCAAAATGTCTAGCATCAGCACCATTTTCAGGAATTTCTTAAATGTGACAATTAACATAATTCACACTCTCCCCTCTTAATTAAAGATGATCACTTTATTCTAACACTGGTTCATACCATGGTTTTGCTTCCAAACAATGTAGCCATATATACACAATCCCTCTTAATTCTTTCACCAGATAAGTTTTGATTTTAATTTCTCCTTCTTCTACTTTTTATAAATACTCTCCTTTTTAATTAGGATTCATCTTTTCAATATTATTGTAACAATAGGTTGATACAATTTTAGGATCTAATTTTTCAGAATTAACACATAATCCAGATTTACCATCAAATGCCCATCCATGAAATGGACATTCAATACAAGACTTGAATTTAACTTATCCACCAATTCCAAGATTAGCACCCATATGTGGACAATAAGCAGCAACAGCATAAACAACTTTATCTGTTCCTCTATAGTAAGCAATGTGTCGACCAGCAAATTTGATTTCTTCTACTTATCTATTAATTATAAGACAAATCCCTACCCAATCTTCAATTCTGTACTTCTACAGAGTCGATACCATCCATTTGGATATGAAGGTGGGGGTGTTCCTCTGGCTAATTTGTGTCTTAAGACATTTGGTTGCGCTTTTTCAGCGATGAGATAAAATCTGAATTTTCTATAATACAACCAATATATAAATATAAGAATTAAAGGGACTATGATCTCTAATCTTGCCCAATCCATTTTAAATAAAAATATTATTAAAAATTAAGATTTAATTAATTAAATTTATACTTAATTTATAGATATATAAATATGAGAATTTTTGATCATTATTTATATTAGTAATTTATACAATAAATTAATTCAAATTATTTATGATTTTTTAATTTCGATTGTTCTAGTTTATTTACTAATACGATATAAACAATAAATTATAGGCATATCATCTGAAAATCCATTAAGAATATTTGAAAATTTCTATTAAAAATTTTAAATTATTTAAAATCATTAAACCGTAATAAATGTAAATTAATATTAGAAACTTCATTATTATTATCCATTATTTTTATTTACAAGCATATGTTGTATTAATTATTGAATAAAAATCACAATACTTGACATTTCATTTAAATTAGATTGAATTAATATTAAGAAACCAGTGAACTAAAAGCGCACATTTGTCAATAACAATTAATATTTGATTTTTAGTTTATTTTTTAATTCTTATATTTTCAATCCAATTTATATTATTTATGTTAGACATGTATATAATAATAAATTAAAATACATATATACTAATTTAAAATTTCCTTTAATTTGAAAATTTTCCACTGTTTAAGAATATATTGAAAATCAAATTAGAAAATATGTAGAATATTTATAGTCTAATATATTTAATACAATTTATAAAATTTACAATTGAACATATAATAATTTCATAAGATTTGATATCCTTCTGTTGGATATAAATATTTGCCTCCTGAATTGTAATCATAATATAAAATTTCATTTGGTTGAATATCTTTACAAGCATACATAATAATTCTAGCTTATTTGTTAATGGCTACTCTCAAACATTTTACATTAATTATTTCCACTTGCTTAAATAATTTCAGATTAATTTACTTCTTTAATTTTATTATCAATTCCACAAACAAATCTTGCTATATTAGAATATTTTTCTGGAACTACATAAAGTGTTTTCTTTGGATTTGGATGTGATAATAATTCCTTTAATAAAAAGTAATCTTACCATAATGCTATCATTTTAATCAAATATGATATTTTTCCATTTCTTTACTTCTCCACAATATTCTGCTAAAATTGAACCTTTTTTAATAAATCCAGTTGATTTAGCTATAAAACCTGTTTTAATATGAAAATCGACCATCAATTATGGAGTTATACCTAATCTACTATATTCTTTAAATTATAGAAAAGATTTTAAATTATCTTCATCTAAATCTTCTAATTTGCGTTCATATTTGGCATTATTATCTTCTGGTTTTGAATCTTCTGGGAAATAGGTTAAGTCATCAGAGAAATAAATAGATTTTGCACATAAGGCTTTAATTAATGAATAAGATTCTTAAAATTATTATTCTTTTGAATCAGAATATTTTGGTAGATATAATCTGACTCTATTCTATTTTTTAATTTTATCAATCATAATTAAATCATCTTAACAAGTATATTCTGATTTCCATAATTGAATATAATTTGGAATTGTATCAAATTAATATGGTAGATTGTCTTTTAAATATTAATCACATACAGAACAGAATTCATTTTGACTATTATAACATTGTACATGTTATCGTAGATTACATCTATAACAAATTTTACTTTGATTTTGATTTTCGTCACAAATGATATAACATACACTACAAATTGAATTAGAAGATTTGCATTCATGTACAATTAAAGTATCTCCTTCAACTTATGTAATATATTATAATTTGAGTAGCATATTTTATAATTGAACTTAGCATTTAGAACATAACTATTTACTCTCTTCGTCTACACATTTTAAATGAAAAAGATCTTAACATCCATTACATCTTCTATGTGGAGATGTATCTCTATGATTCATACAAACTTTGCATCTAAAACTAAATACTTATTAATTTAATGATCTTTTATTTTTCTTATGAATAAGTTTTTTAAATTATTTATATGTAAGTTCACAATGTCTAAAAATGTTAGCATATTGATCGAGAGTACAAATTATTTTTTTAGGCATAAATAATTTAATCTTATTATTAATATTATATTTTATAGTATTATTGGATTATATGTGAATCAATTTTAAATCATAAAACATATTGTAATATATTATTATTAAAATAAAAGTATAATGCAAGAGTTAGGTAAGTAATAAAAGATGGTTATTGGAATGGTTGGATTACCAGCCAGAGGTAAGACTTACATATCTAGAAAGATTTGTAGATATTTGAATTGGATGGGTTTCAAGAGTAAAGTATTTAATATTGGAAATTACAGGAGATAAATATGTGGAACAGATTGCAACTCTAATTTCTTTGATCCTGGTAATAAAGATGTAATTGAATATATATAATTCAAGGCATCAAAAGCAAGAGATGAATGTGCATTATTGGCTTTAAATGATATGATAAATTATCTAAGAAATGAAGGAGATGTTAGTTTATATGATGGAACAAATACTACAAAGTAAAGAAGAAAATTGATTATGGAGACATTATAATAAAAGTTTAGTGAAGTATAAGTATTTTGGGTAGAATCAATATGCAATGATGAAGATGTTATTTTGAGAAATATTTAATTAACAAAATTAAATAATCCTGATTATATTGGGAAATCATCTGAAGAAGCTACTTAGGATTTCTAATAGAGAATTGAATAATATAATAAAGTTTATGAACCAATTGATATGGATGAGAATATATCATTTATAAAGATTATTGATATTGGGAATGATGTAAAGCATAATATAATTAATTTAGATTATGATTTACAATATCTAAGGATTTTTATAATCTAAATTAGTATCATATTTAATGAATTTGCATATATATCCTAGACCAATATATTTGTCTAGACATGGAGAAAGTTAATATAATGTTCTACATAAAGTAGGAGGTGATTCTGATTTAACTTAAACAGGTTTAATGTATGCAAAATAATTGGGCAAATATTTTGTTTAAGAATTAGAAGGTAATAGAAATATTAAAATGTTTACTTCCACTATGTAAAGAGCATTACATACAAGTAATGAAGTTTGTGAATTATTGGGAGTGGAATATTATTCATTAAAAGCATTGGATGAAATAAATCCAGGAATTTGTGATGGATTAACATATTAATAGATTGCTGATAAATTTCCTTAAGATTATGAAGAACGCAAAATGAATAAATTAACTTATAGATATCCAAGAGGAGAATCATATCTTGATGTAATTAGTAGAGTAGAATAAATAATATTTGAGATTGAAAGATCAAGATTACCTGT
>CAJJDM010000157.1:45660-63308 GCA_905182975.1 Paramecium primaurelia
GTATAATGCAAGAGTTAGGTAAGTAATAAAAGATGGTTATTGGAATGGTTGGATTACCAGCCAGAGGTAAGACTTACATATCTAGAAAGATTTGTAGATATTTGAATTGGATGGGTTTCAAGAGTAAAGTATTTAATATTGGAAATTACAGGAGATAAATATGTGGAACAGATTGCAACTCTAATTTCTTTGATCCTGGTAATAAAGATGTAATTGAATATATATAATTCAAGGCATCAAAAGCAAGAGATGAATGTGCATTATTGGCTTTAAATGATATGATAAATTATCTAAGAAATGAAGGAGATGTTAGTTTATATGATGGAACAAATACTACAAAGTAAAGAAGAAAATTGATTATGGAGACATTATAATAAAAGTTTAGTGAAGTATAAGTATTTTGGGTAGAATCAATATGCAATGATGAAGATGTTATTTTGAGAAATATTTAATTAACAAAATTAAATAATCCTGATTATATTGGGAAATCATCTGAAGAAGCTACTTAGGATTTCTAATAGAGAATTGAATAATATAATAAAGTTTATGAACCAATTGATATGGATGAGAATATATCATTTATAAAGATTATTGATATTGGGAATGATGTAAAGCATAATATAATTAATTTAGATTATGATTTATAATATCTAAGGATTTTTATAATCTAAATTAGTATCATATTTAATGAATTTGCATATATATCCTAGACCAATATATTTGTCTAGACATGGAGAAAGTTAATATAATGTTCTACATAAAGTAGGAGGTGATTCTGATTTAACTTAAACAGGTTTAATGTATGCAAAATAATTGGGCAAATATTTTGTTTAAGAATTAGAAGGAAATAGAAATATTAAAATGTTCACTTCAACTATGTAAAGAGCATTACATACAAGTAATGAAGTTTGTGAATTATTGGGAGTGGAATATTATTCATTAAAAGCATTGGATGAAATAAATCCAGGAATTTGTGATGGATTAACATATTAATAGATTGCTGATAAATTTCCTTAAGATTATGAAGAACGCAAAATGAATAAATTAACTTATAGATATCCAAGAGGAGAATCATATCTTGATGTAATTAGTAGAGTAGAATAAATAATATTTGAGATTGAAAGATCAAGATTACCTGTTATTGTTATTGCACATTAAGCAATATTAAGATGTTTATATGCATATTTTCATGAACATGAAGTACCAGAAATACCAAAATTAAATATTCCATTACATTAAGTAATAAAATTAGTACCTGCAGCATATTATTGTAAAGAAACAAGAATAAAAATTGATCCTATGACTGGAAATTGGGAAATTTAAGATGAAGCTACAATTAAGAAAGTTAAATCATTTCTTGATTTGTGAAATGTCAATAATAAAATAATAATGTTTTTTTTCACTCTTTTAATATCCATTTTTTCTTATCTTAACTAAGTATTACATTAGGTTATTATTGAATATGCTTCACAATCTATTTTTTACATTATATAAACTTACCTTCTGCCATAGAATATTAGTTAATTATTTTTCATAAAATTTTTTCAGTGATTTAAGTTAATCATCTATAATGAGAAATTTTTGCTATTCAAGATTATTTAATAATGATTTTGAGACAATATTAACAAACACATTCATTTATTCCTCATCTTATACATTTCCTGATTTCATTATTTTATATCCTATCACTAAACCAGCAATTAATCCGATAATAACTAAGCTTAATATTATAATATTTAAATTGTTTCCAGATTGATTCTTCATTTATTAACTATTTATATGACCTTCATCCTAATCTTTATTTGATTATATTATTTCGCTTTTTGTTGCTCGATGTATAACTTCTGTCTAATTATCCATTACTTCTGATTTAGAACAAGACATAGTATAAGCTTTAGTCTTTGGGGAATTACTTTTCTCTTGAGACATTGGTGTACTTTTGGTTATAGAAATTAATTAAATTATAAAATCTACGATTTGCGCTCTCAATTTTTAGTATTTTTACAATTCAGAATTTTTCTATATAATATGAGTACTCATTTATTAATTATAATTCACAACATAAATTAATTATCAAAAATAATGATTTATAAACAGTTTATTTAATTAATATAAGTATCTTGAAAACAATCCATTATATAATTCATTTAACAATTCTAAAATATTAATTTATGGCTCATTAAGATTTAAGCAAAAGTCCAGGAGATGAAATATTCTAACATCTTGAAAGAAATACAAATATCTATCTTTAAACTTAGAATCAACATATCTAATCTTAAAATAACTGTGATAATCAAATACCTTAATTAATTACTCAAATCATTCCTTAAATTACAAGTCTAAGATAAATTAAGTTAGTCAATTCACTTGTTTAAACTGGTGATGGATAAATTTACTCCGTTAAACTAATTTGTTAGAATTGCAAAAAATAAGTAATTATATATTTCAATCTTGTTAATAGATTCAAACTAAATTACATAGAAGAGTTGGAAAAGGTACATTTATGGTTTCATGTCTTTTACTTTTATGTTCTTTTGGAATCTTATGTCTAGCCTGTCTACCTTGTTATATGGATGATTGTAAAGATATTATACATATTTGTCCAGATTGTTAACATCCAAATGGATCAACACCATACTAATTTTTTGAATGACATATATTTATTTAATTTAATATGTCAACTTCGTATTTTAATTTGAAATGGAGGCAATCCATCAATTAACTTATGGAGGCCTTACAAATTGAAATGGATCCATTAATTGAGAACCAAGCCAAACAAAATCTAAAATTAGTAAGGCCTGATTAAGAGTGGTTTGTATACNCTTGATTTGTGAAATGTCAATAATAAAATAATAATGTTTTTTTTCACTCTTTTAATATCCATTTTTTCTTATCTTAACTAAGTATTACATTAGGTTATTATTGAATATGCTTCACAATCTATTTTTTACATTATATAAACTTACCTTCTGCCATAGAATATTAGTTAATTATTTTTCATAAAATTTTTTCAGTGATTTAAGTTAATCATCTATAATGAGAAATTTTTGCTATTCAAGATTATTTAATAATGATTTTGAGACAATATTAACAAACACATTCATTTATTCCTCATCTTATACATTTCCTGATTTCATTATTTTATATCCTATCACTAAACCAGCAATTAATCCGATAATAACTAAGCTTAATATTATAATATTTAAATTGTTTCCAGATTGATTCTTCATTTATTAACTATTTATATGACCTTCATCCTAATCTTTATTTGATTATATTATTTCGCTTTTTGTTGCTCGATGTATAACTTCTGTCTAATTATCCATTACTTCTGATTTAGAACAAGACATAGTATAAGCTTTAGTCTTTGGGGAATTACTTTTCTCTTGAGACATTGGTGTACTTTTGGTTATAGAAATTAATTAAATTATAAAATCTACGATTTGCGCTCTCAATTTTTAGTATTTTTACAATTCAGAATTTTTCTATATAATATGAGTACTCATTTATTAATTATAATTCACAACATAAATTAATTATCAAAAATAATGATTTATAAACAGTTTATTTAATTAATATAAGTATCTTGAAAACAATCCATTATATAATTCATTTAACAATTCTAAAATATTAATTTATGGCTCATTAAGATTTAAGCAAAAGTCCAGGAGATGAAATATTCTAACATCTTGAAAGAAATACAAATATCTATCTTTAAACTTAGAATCAACATATCTAATCTTAAAATAACTGTGATAATCAAATACCTTAATTAATTACTCAAATCATTCCTTAAATTACAAGTCTAAGATAAATTAAGTTAGTCAATTCACTTGTTTAAACTGGTGATGGATAAATTTACTCCGTTAAACTAATTTGTTAGAATTGCAAAAAATAAGTAATTATATATTTCAATCTTGTTAATAGATTCAAACTAAATTACATAGAAGAGTTGGAAAAGGTACATTTATGGTTTCATGTCTTTTACTTTTATGTTCTTTTGGAATCTTATGTCTAGCCTGTCTACCTTGTTATATGGATGATTGTAAAGATATTATACATATTTGTCCAGATTGTTAACATCCAAATGGATCAACACCATACTAATTTTTTGAATGACATATATTTATTTAATTTAATATGTCAACTTCGTATTTTAATTTGAAATGGAGGCAATCCATCAATTAACTTATGGAGGCCTTACAAATTGAAATGGATCCATTAATTGAGAACCAAGCCAAACAAAATCTAAAATTAGTAAGGCCTGATTAAGAGTGGTTTGTATACTATGGGAAGTTATACTTATTTTATGTGGATGCATATAAATCACTTGAAACTTGTTATGATTAATTGTTACATCCATAAAAAAGACGATTATTAAAGAAGATGCTAGAAAATACAATGTTAAGATAAATTTAAATCAAGCAGGTACATTAATAATTTTAAAATATATAGGCCATGATTTTCTATTCAACATAAGGAAATGTTATAAGATCAGATTTTGTAAATTTGCATTAAGTAATTTTTGATGAAAAGAGACTTATAGAAGATACAGAAGTTTCTTTACCTCATTATTTTTCAGATGAATAAAATAGAAAACTTGCTTATCGTAAATAAATGCTTAATCATTTTTTAAATGAATTTCATGATACCACTTAACCAGAAGAAGAAGTATTAGTAGATAAAGCAGTTTTGGAAAATATTGAATAAGCTATATGGTTTATTTAAAAAAATGAAAGAGGGAGATAAGGTATTGAGAGAGTGTTATTGGCAAAGTAATTGAAGAAGTAAGAATTAAAGAAATAAGAAAAATAAAAGAAATTATAAGAAGGATTAGAAGTACATGATTCTACAGAAAGAGAAGAAGCTATAACTGTGATTTAAAAATATTATAGAGGATTTAAAGCCAGAGAAATTGTTTGGGATTTAAGAGAATAGGAATCATTATTTTTAGGATTTACATTAGAAAAACCATTATAAGAAACAGATGCTTATAAGACATATCATATATAGAGAGAGAAGATGAAAGAAAAATAATAGGAAAGATTATAAGAATATAAGACAGCTTTAGTTGAAGCAAGAGATAATTTAATGAATGATTGGTAAGATGATATTTAAAATTAAATGTTGGCTGAAAGAAGAAGATGGTATATGAGTGAAGTATAAAAAGCAGAAGGTAAATTAGTACCACCTAAAGTTGCTTAATTTTATAAAAAAGATTAAGTAAGATTACCATTAACTGAAGAAGAATAAGAGATGATGGATTTATTAGATAAGGAAAAGAAAGCAGCTAAAAAGAATAAAGGAAAAAAGAAGAAGAAGAAGAAGCAAGAAGATGAAGATATAAGAGTAGAATAAGGACCTACTGAAGCTATTGTTAAGATGCAAGATTTAATAGAAAAACATAATTAAGAATGGAGAAATGATCAACTTAATCCTTATTAAAAACATGAAAATTCTTTATTAAAAGGAGAAATTGCAAAAGGAGTAGAAAAATAAATAAGAGAAGTAGTAGATGAAATGATTGATATGGAATTAATCAATTTAAGAATAGCATTAAAAGCAAAGAAAATGAAATATCCTAAAAAAAAGAAATCTAAAAAAAAGAAAGCTAAAGTAGTTGAAAAAGCAGAAGAAGATGATCTATTAGAAGAAGGAGATATTAATTTTGGTTTTAGAAGTGTAGCAAAAAAGAAGAAAAAGAAATTTCCAGGTGATAAAGGAACTGCAAAAAAAGATCCTAGAGATATGTTAGCTGAATTGATTGAATCAGGTATAGCTAAGAAATTAGAACCAGCTAAAATTTCAGATTTAATAGGAAATTGTAATCCATTAAGATAAAAATAAGAAATGTTATAAGAATAAGTAGCTGATCCATCTATTTATGATTTAAGATAAGTTTTAGTTTAATTTATTGGAATGCCATTAGGATCTTCATATATTAAAGATAATGTTAAAGAAAGTAATTATGTATTATTTTATGGACCACATGGTTCAGGTAAAACACATGCAGTTAGAGCATTATAAACTGAATGTGATGCTTTAATATTAGATTTATCACCTGCTAATATTGAAAATAAATATTAAGATAAACCTGATTATTTATTATCATTAGCATTTAAAACTGCTGCTTGTTTCTAACCTGCTATTATATATATTGATGAAATTGAACGTATTTTTAAAGGAAAGAAAAAGAAGAAGAAAGGTGATTAATAACCATCATCTGCTGGAGGAATGAATTGGGTTAAATTAAGAAAATATTTATTGAAATATGGAAAATATTTTACTGAAAAATAGAAAGAAAATGTTACTATTATTGGTTGTAGTTATGCTCCTTGGAATGCAAATAAAAAATAATTAAAATCATTTTTTAAAAGAAGAGTTTATTTCCCTTGTCCAAATTATGCTACAAGAATAATGATATTTTAGAAATTTTTTGAAGAAAGAAAGATTTAATTACATCCCAATTTCCCTATAAGTTCATTGGCTCATGCTACTGAAGGATTTACTGCAGGAAATGTAATTTATTTATTAAATAAATATTTTAGATAAAAGAAGCACTAAGAAAGATATTGACAGAAAGAAGATTAATATTATCTACTGAAATACCATATAGAATAAGTGAATTTGTTGATCCTTTAGCAGTTCAATAATCTACATTTTTATAATAATATTAAGAATTTCGTAAATTACATGATGATTTATCTGGAAATAAAGCAAGAATTGATAAACTTAAGAAACCAGCTGAAGATGAAAAAGGAAAGAAGAAACCTGGTAAAAAAAAGAAATGACTAATATTATCAATATTCAAATAAATAATTTAAATAATTATACTCAAAAACAAAGTTTAATTAATAATTTATTATTAAAGTTTATTCTGAAAGTATGTAACAAACTCATTAATTACTTGATTCAATTGAAAGAAAAGTATAGAATTGTGTCATAAGAGACTAATAATATGAAAAATTACTTTTTAGTGGTAGACCTTCACATATTGAAAATACAATTGATAAATAATAAAAATAATTAGGAGATTCAAAAATTACATTACTTGATCATCATTATTAGAAAAAGTTTGAAAAGATGGGACAAAGATTAGAAAATCTTGAAAAAGAGAAAGAAGTTAAAGTATAAATATCAAGAGAACAATAAACAAGTGATTTTGAATAAGAAGAAGCAAGAAGCGTAAAATTAATAATAAACTAGATTAGATAGTGAATTTGAATAGAACCATTAAATTATACTCATAACAAATTACATCATTATAAGAACAAATGAAAAGAATGTAAATGAACTATTAGAAATAAATCTAAGATTTATAAATACAACTCAGAAAATATTAACTTTGATTTAATTTCTTATCTTCAAAATCCAATACTAAAATTAATTTAAATTCTATAAAATAATCATATTGTTTATATTTAAAAAACAGATTTAAATTATTTTAAGCTTTTATAAAAAACCATATCTCACCAATCTTGATATTTCTTTTAATCTTCTCAATTCTGTTCATAACAGGTACGGCAGAGAATTAAATCACAGATCTAATCATAAAAGCTTCTAGAGAATATTTAGGTTCCACAACAATCACATTCTTTTGAACCCCTTCTCTATCTATTAAAATTTTAAATAAAATTATGATTAAGAGGACATTGTTAATTATTAAGTTTTGGCTTCATGCACATCTGACAATAACTAACACCACATTGTTCGCATAGGTATCTTACTTTTAAATTCTCTTTTTTGCATTAATTACATTATGCTATTTTGGGAGGAAATACCCATTTCAATTAGTGTTTTCCTTGAAAGCATTTTTATTAAGTTTCCAACCAATCCATTCTTGTATATAATACCATAATGAGGTCCTCTTATAATTTAACTTTTTTTCTTATAGTCACTATACAATCATGTTATTGATTAATCTTATGAATTTCTTCACATTTTTCACAAGTTTTAGTTCTGTGATTACAATATTATTAATGAACTTTAATATTTTTTAAACTATCTTGTAAATTACAATCAGTATATTGACATTTTGTTAATACATATTCGCATTACTTCAAATGAGAATCTAAGTTTTATATTTACATTTATTGATCACATCCTTTATTTAAACATTTTATTTTTATTTAAGAGATTAAGTTTTTGACTATTCTATTTATATCTTCCACCTTAAAAGCTTCTTTGCATCTTTTTGGACATATTTCTATGAAATTAATATACTTTATACAGTTTTTTATTAATGATTCTTGTATACATTCTGAACAAAATAGAGTATGACATTAACTACATTCTTTAGGATTCACAACTAATTGAGAACAAATCAGACAAATTAAATCCTAATTAATGCTCTGAGGATCTACAATTAAAGTTCTTATTATTGAGGTTTAAGATACTGGAGTCTAACTCATTAATTGATATATTATTGGAAAATTTCTATTATTATCATAATTATATGTATATAATTAATAGAATTTGGAAATGGAATATTTTCTATTCAAAAATATAGAATATTAAAAGAAATTTTGAATCTTTAAATTTTTAATATCTTAATTTCTATATTTTTGAATTGCATTATATATCATATATTTTGGTTTTATAATGATATTTAAGCGATTTTAATGTAAATATTATAAAAAAAAGTTTTTGCATTTGAATTCGACATTATGTTAATAATTCATAAATTATAATATTAATTATGCCTCCTAAGAATAAGAAAGAAGAGGAAGCAGCAAGATTAGCAGAGGAAGAGAGGAAGAGACAAATAGAAGAATAATTAAGATAGGAAGAGGAGAGAAAATATGGATGTGGTCGATATAGGACAAAGTAATAGTTACAGAATATGTGAAGTATGGGATTGCCAATTAGTCAATATATAATAAATGAAGTATTTCAATAAGAGGATGCGAGTAATTTGATAAAGGAATATTTGTGTAAGGTAGAATAATTAATTGTGAATTTAGATTTTGGAAAGGAATCATTGTGAAAAATTAAGAGACATTGATATTGAAATTGCAGGGGAATAATTGATTAATGATTTTAATGCTTGTTAAGATTTTGGATTTAATGGAGATCAAGCATTAATATTCATTAATATGATGTTTTTAGTTTATATTAATCAACATGAAAAGTTTGGTAAATTAGTAGAAGGAGGATTAACAAGAGGTAAATCAATATAAGGAGACAGAAAATTATTTTAATAATTATTATCACAACATAGTACTGATGGATAAGGATGTCATAAAGTATTTATGGCTAAGTAATTATAACCAATTATAGAATATATTGAAAAAGGTATATAAATAAGATCAATTCTAATATAGGTTATCTATCTCATTGGTTATTGTTACATTAAGCACATTCTCATAATTAAAGACCTTTAGAAATCCAAGTAGATTTATAAATAGAGTTACCTTTACCACAACCTTCATTAGAAGATCATACATATTACAAACCTATTGTGAATGATGATACTTAATCTTTTAAGAAGACTGAGATGGAAGAGTAAGAAATAGAATATCATGAACCTACAGATGAAGAATTATTGGATTCTGTTATTATGAATGCTATACAAGATAAATTGAGTTTAGCATAATAAGAATTGGAAACAAGATTGAAAGATAGATAAGTTGAGATTGAGTCTAAACTTTAAGAAATGGCAGCAGCATTGACAAAGAAGAAAAAATGAATATAAAAATATTAAAATCTTTTAATTATGATTAAATATATATAGAGATCTCTCTTTAGAATAAGTGAAGAGTATGAATATCTCAAATGTAAATAAATATTCAAGTCATAACTTGAATAATTTAAGAAGGCTTTAAATAAAGGTATTCATAATTCATCTATATTTATTAGCAATCTAATTACAAAAATAAATTGATCAAAATACATAAGCTGCCTTTAAAATGTAAAATCATGCTTTCTTTACATCTAATGTGCCTGCTAAAACTATTTTAGCTGCATTTCTTTAGAAAAGAGAATATTCAAATGAAGAAATTGTTGGATAAACATTTGTTTAATTAGGACATGCTTTAAAAGCAAGAGGAGATAGAACATATTTTGATCATAAATAAATAGAAACATCTATGGGTTTTGATGTCTTAATCAAAGATTTATTAAAATTGAATGATTATAGAGTATTAGCTGAAGCAATTCATGGATTATCTATTACAGGAGTTGATTTATATAGTGATTAGATAGTTGATAAAGTATTTTAATAATTAGATGCTAAAGAATTAAATCCTGATGAAAAATAATTAATTGAAGCATTCTTATTAGAAATCTTTGAAGAAAAATAAGAAATACCTGTCAATAATCTAATTTATGAAGTTGAAAAATTAATTGAATAAACATAATCTGATGTATTCAATGTTTTAGAAGCAATTGTAGAAATTAGAAGAGTTTACTTAAAATTACTTGAAATCTAAAAATCTGATTGGGTTCATGTTAATACTAATATTAAAATGATGGAATTTGAAGAAGCTTTAGTATCTTAAGGATTATTACATCCTGCTGAAATTGAAAATGAAGATGTTTCATTATCATTAGAAACAGCACTTTCATATATTTCAGGAAAAGACCCAGATCTTATGGCATTTTTAATTTGTATATTAGAAATGTAATTAATACACAGAGATTAAGTTAAACCAATTGAACCAAAATTATCTGATTTTGGAGATTTGATGGTAGCTGTGTCTGAATATAAAGGACATGAAATTGCATAAAGATTAAAGAATGCATAACCTTTATTAGTTCACTCAGATAAATATAAATTAGCTAAAGCCTTTGCTAATGCTGGTCTCAATTCTGAAAGTAGAGAATATTTAGCTTAAGTTACTGATGAAGAACTTCTTAATTCATTAGATTCATTGCATCTTCATTTATAATTGAATAAAACAGATAGAAAATTCTCATTACCTGATAATTTAACTATTCTCTCTTTAGATGAATTAATTGCTTATGCTACATATTTGGCATTGTAAAATCAAAATAATGAAGCATTCATTGAAGAATTAAAGTTTAGAGTTAAGAATTTAAATACAATTAGAGATTTGAATGAAAAATAATAAATAAGAATTGATGTATTAGAAAAACATTCAGGATAGAAATTAATTTATGAAGAAAAGGATATAAATCATAGTGAATTATATAAGGCTATTAAAGATACTTTACCTAAATCAGTATAATTAATTGAGATTTATGATTTAAGTGTAAATAATGAAATTAATGGTTATGCATAATTAAGAGTTGGTTCATAACCATATATGACTTTATATGATTTCTTAGGTAAAGATAAAGAATAATTCAAATAGAAGTTGCAATTAGCATTTAATTTTGAAAATTCTGATATCATTTTATTCAATAAAATCAAAGATAGATTGGAAAGTGTGTAAGTAGAAGAAAATAGTAAAGAATTGACTTCATAAACAATATTTAATGCTTAGTGGTAATATTTAAAGAAAAGAGCATTGAATTATTTAAATAAGAATGATAATTTAAATAAATTAAAATTAAAATAAACTTTACTTGATTTATAAGAAAGATTAAGAATTGTGAATTAAAATAATGTGTTCATAAGATTTAATTGATCAAATAAATGTTTAACCAATTAAGTTTCCAAAATGGTATGGAATGATTCCATCTTAATCTATATATAATCCTAAATCAACTATTGAAGGATTTAAAGCTAGTTTGATTACTAATAGAATATATGATCCTACATATTGTCCAGAATAAGATTTATTTAAGAGATTAGAAGATAATGGTTTTATTTCAGATGTAATACCATTTCCACATTCTGACAAACGTAGATAATAAATAGTTGTTTAATCTTATTCTCTTGCTTGGAAGAAACATTCAAATAAAAAATCAGATTAAGAAATTGAAAAACTTAATTAATTATATAGTTTCTTATAAAAAGATTAAAAGGATTATCATCATGATTCAAGTGATTTATTCATTGCCAATCTATTGAATTTGAATGCAGAATTGAAATCTAAATCATTACCTGAAATTTCTGATTTTGTATTTAATATGAAAATATGGGATAAATTAATATAAGAGAGATTATCATCCAAAAATCAACTAAACCTTCTGGTATATATTTATAAAGGGATCCAGAAGTGTTATTGAATGAGCAAATAAAATAATATAATCCATTTTTAACAACTCAATATTTAAAAAAGAAATTATAAGTCAATAAAACATTAGATGATTTAATTAAAATGAGAAAGGAATTATTAATGAAATTGTAAGAAGATGTTAAGAATAAAGAAATTAATAAATTATAAGCTAAAAATATTGTTAGTAAAATTAATAATATTCTTCATGATAAAATTTAAGAAATAAAGGGTGAATTAAGAAGAAAACATTCTTCTCCATATTATAAATAGAAAACTAATTATATTGATATTTTATTTGATGAAAATGATATTGAAAAATTAGAAGTTTAATAATCACCTGATAGATATCTTGATGTAGATTTATTATATGGAATGGATCAATTAGTTACAAGAAAGAGATCAAGAGCAGAAGAAAAATTGATTACTTATTATTTGATGAATAAGTAAATGGAAGGCAAATAATTAAATAATTAAGAATTACAATTTTTAGATTCTTTGAGTCTTTATTAACCAAATGTTTAAGTTACTTAATTACGTATAAAAGATATATAATTTGATGATCTAATTCATTCAGATTTCAAATAATTTGGAGATTTTAGTGCTAGTGATTTATTATTATAATTAAGTCAATTATTTGATGATTAATTATTCTTGGATATTTTAAGCAATAAATATTATAAAAAATAAGGAATTTAACATCATTTTAGAAGAAGAGATAATTAATTATATTTATAATAATAGGAAAAATTAATTTGGATTGAAGAATCTAGATTAAATGATGAAGAATTAAAAGATCTTAGAGAAATGTTATAAGTAGGAAAAGTATCAGATCAACATATTGAATCAATGAATTAAACTGATTATCCTTTATAAAATGTATATAGTTGGATACATGCTAAATCTGCAGAAAAGTTTGATTTATCTCTATTAGATTAACACAATTAGGAATTATGGAATAATATATTTAAATGTTAATATGAAAATACAACTGAATAATAATTACATGATGTAGTCAATCTATTAGTAGAAAGATATTATATATTATAATTCCATCCAGTTACTTATTTAAGGTAACTCTTAAGAATGATCTTAACTCATCCAAATTTATCCACACTTGATAAAAAAGTAATTATTTTTTTATATATAAAATAATAGAATCTTTAATGTTTGAAAAAGACTGTAGGTTTTAATTCTGAAGATATTTTGGCTATTTCCAAATCTGAAGCAGCTATTACTGTTCCATCTTATTTAAGTGAAATGTGTTACCCTTATGGTGAGAAATTAAGTATAATTTGATGTACAAGGATTTATATATAATAATTGTTATTATTATTCATTTATATATTTATTGAAATTGCTATTATTAAAATTGCATCATAATTTTAATATTATAAAATGTTATATTTTGTGGAATAAATATTTATTTATATAACTTAATTTGTCTTTAGAATCCATATGAAATAAATATATTTATGAATAAAGTAGATAATAAGGGTTAATAAGAAGAGAGCTTATTAGGAATTAATACATCCAGTCAACGAATAGGAACTATAAAAACATACTTATTTTTATGGATATATAATATATTTAAAGTATTGATCTTACATTTATAAATATTTTTAGCAAGGATCAAAATAGCCACTCAATCAAAAGTAAATACCAAAAGTTCTTAAAGAATATTCATCACTTACTAGTTATAAAACATTTATCAAATCTTATGAATTATTTCCTGATCTAAGATAATCATTATGGAATTCATTCAAATGTAATTAATTATTATTTTTAGTTCATATATTCCTTAATTGTTTAATATATTGGTTTACTTGTACTATACAATTAAGTTTACCATTTATGATGAGCAAAGCTTAAAGTTATTTTGTTGATCCAAATAGAATCTATACAACAACAAATATATTAGTATTTGCTATTTTGCAATTATTATATTACATTACTCTTTCAATATTCTAACCTATATAATAATTTTTATAGGCTATAGTTTCCATTAAAATTTAAGGAGCATTACAAATTTAATTAATGGAACATACTCTAAAATTTCCATTATAACGTTCATCAAAATATAATCCTGGTGATTTAATTAATATGCTTTAAGTTGATGTTTTATAATCATCAAATTACTTTATTAATAGATTTTAAGTTTATTTAGTACCATATTAACTTTTAGGTGCCTTTTTTATATTTTATATTACAGTAAAAGATAATAGTTTAACTCCTGCTATAGGTATTATGATATAGACANTATATTTATAAAGGGATCCAGAAGTGTTATTGAATGAGCAAATAAAATAATATAATCCATTTTTAACAACTCAATATTTAAAAAAGAAATTATAAGTCAATAAAACATTAGATGATTTAATTAAAATGAGAAAGGAATTATTAATGAAATTGTAAGAAGATGTTAAGAATAAAGAAATTAATAAATTATAAGCTAAAAATATTGTTAGTAAAATTAATAATATTCTTCATGATAAAATTTAAGAAATAAAGGGTGAATTAAGAAGAAAACATTCTTCTCCATATTATAAATAGAAAACTAATTATATTGATATTTTATTTGATGAAAATGATATTGAAAAATTAGAAGTTTAATAATCACCTGATAGATATCTTGATGTAGATTTATTATATGGAATGGATCAATTAGTTACAAGAAAGAGATCAAGAGCAGAAGAAAAATTGATTACTTATTATTTGATGAATAAGTAAATGGAAGGCAAATAATTAAATAATTAAGAATTACAATTTTTAGATTCTTTGAGTCTTTATTAACCAAATGTTTAAGTTACTTAATTACGTATAAAAGATATATAATTTGATGATCTAATTCATTCAGATTTCAAATAATTTGGAGATTTTAGTGCTAGTGATTTATTATTATAATTAAGTCAATTATTTGATGATTAATTATTCTTGGATATTTTAAGCAATAAGTATTATAAAAAATAAGGAATTTAACATCATTTTAGAAGAAGAGATAATTAATTATATTTATAATAATAGGAAAAATTAATTTGGATTGAAGAATCTAGATTAAATGATGAAGAATTAAAAGATCTTAGAGAAATGTTGTAAGTAGGAAAAGTATCAGATCAACATATTGAATCAATGAATGAAACTGATTATCCATTATAAAATGTATATAGTTGGATACATGCTAAATCTGCAGAAAAGTTTGATTTATCTCTTTTAGATTAACACAATTAGGAATTATGGAATAATATATTTAAATGTTAATATGAAAATACAACTGAATAATAATTACATGATGTAGTCAATCTATTAGTAGAAAGATATTATATATTATAATTCCATCCAGTTACTTATTTAAGGTAACTCTTAAGAATGATCTTAACTCATCCAAATTTATCCACACTTGATAAAAAAGTAATTATTTTTTTATATATAAAATAATAGAATCTTTAATGTTTGAAAAAGACTGTAGGTTTTAATTCTGAAGATATTTTGGCTATTTCCAAATCTGAAGCAGCTATTACTGTTCCATCTTATTTAAGTGAAATGTGTTACCCTTATGGTGAGAAATTAAGTATAATTTGATGTACAAGGATTTATATATATATTATAATTATTCATATAAGTTTAATATTAGAAAATTAGGAATATTTAAATATGATATCTTTTGTTATATTTATTAATTATAATTTAAATGATTGAATAAATTGTAAAGTTGTGTTTGTAGAATTTACTTGATTATTCAGATGAAAGAAGATAAATGATCTTAGAACTTGAATGTTGTGCTAAATTATAACGTTCTAGAGATTGTTAAGGTGAGACTAGAAGATGTTCATTTTATATAAAAAATTTACTTGATGTTAAAAGTGAAAGAATTTAAGAATTGAAGACATTATTAATGAATGCATTATAGTATTCTTTCTAATGGATATCAGATTAATAATATGCTAATTTAGCTTAGGATATTTTATAAATATTTGATAAACACAACATTGATTATGAAATTTAGGATATAAATAATTTTGTATAATATCCAAAGATATGTTCATTATTAATACTTATAGCTGCAAGACATAATAGATATATAGATTGTTCTTATTTAATCATGAAATTAAATGAAATAGATCATATTGATTTAAGATTAGTTATAAATTCTATGTTATATATGGATTTAAGAGATGAGATAATAGTAAAATAAATGATGTAAATATGTTTGGAAAATGATTATTTTAAGGAGATAGAAATTCTTTTGTTAAATCCTAATCCTTAAAAATAGATATTTGAATAAGCATTAAAAATATTCTCATAATGTAATCATTAATGTTGGATTCAATCAATAATTTATATGTAAATAAATTATTAATTTGATAAAGAAAAGATTAAGAAATAGATTATATAATTTGATTAATTGAATTAACCTTTAATATAATTAATAAATTCAATAATTGATTAATAATTAGGAAATCAATTAGTTTTATTATTAAATAAATATTAAGTAAATGAATATTATTTTGATTTATTAACAATTTTATTATTGAATGATATATAGGATGGAATAGATTATAGAGAATAATTAAAGAAAATTCCTGATGATTATTTTGATAGAGAAAATGATTACACTTAAGATTCATTATTTTTATTGATAGAAACATTATTAGCTTTAAATATAGTAGATTAAAAATAGAGTTTAGATAGTAAATTGGAACATCATATAGAAAATTGGTCATTTAAAAATGATTCATGTAAGAGAATATGTGATAATTTTTCATGATTCTTCAAAAAATGTCCATCCTGTTATTTTATTTTTATTTTCATCTGTATCCATAAAATTAATTCTTAATGGTACATTATTATATTTCTATTCTATTGGTTTAGATGGTTTTAATTTTCTATCATAACAATCTTTCCAATTAATATTTGATAACCAAGAATGTTCACGAACTTCTTCTCCATCTAAATTAGATCCTAATCTTTTATTTGGATCTCTATTTAATAACTTAAATAATAATAATAATAATAATAATTTACAGCTACTATAAATGATTTTGCTTCATTAGATAAACTTCTTGGTATTTTTAATGGTCCTTTTCTAATATTATCAAATAATTATTCACGTTCATTAGCATAATATGGAGGAATACCAACCAATAATTCATATGTCATTACACCTAAACCATACCAATCTGCCATTCTATTATGTCCTTATTTAGATAATATTTCAGGTGGTAAATATGCAGGTGAACCACAAAATGATTTATTTAATTCTTCATCTGTTACTCCTTTTTTAGATAATCCAAAATCTGTTAATAAAGCATGACCTTCTGAATCTAATACTACATTTTCTGGTTTTAAATCTCTAAATATAATATTATTTTTATGTAAACATTCAATAGCTAATAATATTTCTGCTACATATATTTTAGCATCTTCTTCTGGTAATTTTCTTTTTATATCTAATAATTTAGAAAGATCACCTCCAGGACAAAAATCCATTACTAAAAATAATTTAGATTCTGTTTAAAATGCATAATT